>CAUPSL010000659.1:0-19233 GCA_963514005.1 Raja brachyura | reverse complement strand
GGCGGTGCTGGCTCGAAGGGCCGAATGGCCTACTCCTGCACCTATTTTTCTATGTTACTATGGGACAATTTAGCCCCAATATACGGGATGTCCCGGCTAATACGGGACAGTTGGCAACTCTAGACCAGGCAGCGGGCAGTCGATGTCTGTCTCTTTCCCCCTCCCTCTTCCCCCCCCCCCCCCCCCCACGTGTCCCTAACCGCTACCGTTTCTCCCGCAGCTCACCGCGCTGATGTGGCTGATGACATACGTGGGCGCCGTGTTTAACGGTTTGACCCTCCTCATCCTCGGTAAGATCCCTCACGCGCGTGTGTAAAAATGTTTTTAATCATGGTTTTATCAGAAGCTATGTACGCGGCAAATGACAAAATGCGTTTTGCGTACAACTTCTATTTGTAATTTAACAAGAAAGGGGTAGACCGAGAGAGAGAGAGAGAGAGAGAGAAGGAACGAGAAGAAGAAAGAATCAAGGAAGCAGTGATGTGTGAACCCCGAGACCACTAGATGTGCAGTCCAGGGTTGAACAAGTTATCGCTCATAGAGAATTAACGACAAAACCTCATAAATAATTTAAAAAGGAAAGATTGGAAAAGAGGAAAGATAAAACGGGGCCCCTCGTGTGTTGATATAACTACTTCATATCTCCCCACTTCCCATCACCCAGTTCGTGAATCGGTTTATCGGCTATGTTACACCTTACTATACTTGTAATTAATCAATAAAAGGAGACCATGTCTTTAAAAATTGTGTTTTCGCGCTAGGATAGGGGGATCGCTGGTCGGCGCGGACTCGGTGGGCCGAAAGGCCTGTTTCCGCGATGTAGCTCGAAATTAAACTAAATCGATCTCTCCCTCTCAACCCCATTCCCCTGACACCCGCACTAATCAATAATCTGTTTTGTAGGTTAATTGACTTCTGTAAATTGTCCCTGGTATGTGTGTGTGTGTTAGTGTGCAGGGCGATCGCTGGTCGGCACGGGCCCAGTGAGCCGAAGGGCCTGTTTCCGCAATGTATCTTTAAACTTAACTAGTGTATGGGGCGATCGCTGGTCGGTACGGACTCGGTGGGCCGAAGGGCCTGTTTCCGCGCTGTATCTCTAAACTAATGTACAGGGCGATTGCTGGTCGGCACGGGCCCAGTGGGCCGAAGGGCCTGTTCCCGCGCTGTATCTATCTCTAAAGTTTAACGGGTTAGACAGGCTCGGATTGCAAGAGTTGTCGGGACTAAATGCGAAATGTTGCCGGCACGGAGCCGCAGAGGGTAGAGCTGCTGCCTCGCGACGCCAAGAGACCCTGACCACGGGCGCTGTCTGTACGGAGTTTGCACGTTCTCCCCTCGTGACCTGCGGGGGCTTTCTCCGGGCGCTCCGGTGTCCTCCAACACTCTAAAGACGCGCGGGTTTGTAGGTTAATTGGCTTCGGTGTAAATTGTAAATTGTCCCCCTGTGTGTGTGTGTGTAGGATAGTGTTAGTGTGCTAATAATGTACTAATCTAAATTAGTGTGCTAGTGTCTATATGAATGTACGGGGATCGCTGGTCAGCACGGACACATTGGGCCGAAGGGCCTGTTTCTGCGCTAGATCTCTAAATTTAACTTGTGTGCGGGGATCGCTGGTCGGCACGGACTCGGTGGGCCGAAGGGCCTGTTTCTGCGCTAGATCGCTATGAAGTCTGAAGGGTGAGGGTTTGGGGTGATGTCCATCTTGATCTAGGCCTTAATCTCTCTCTCTGTCTGTCTCCCTCTCTCTCTCTCTCCAGCCCTCCTATTAACCTTCAGTGTCCCGGCCGTCTACAAGAAATACCAGGTGAGTGTACAACATCAGGCAACCATTGCAAATCCCTCCCCCACCCCCCACTCCCTGGGTCCCGCACGGTGGCGCAGCGGTAGAGTTGCTGCCTCACAGCGCCGGAGACCCGGGTTCGATCCCGACTACGGGCGCTGTCTGTACGCAGTTTGCACGATCTCCGTTTTCCTCCCACTCTCCAAAGACGTGCGGGTTTGTAGGACAATTTGGCTTGGTATAAATGTAAATTGTCCCCTGTGTGTGTGTGTGTGGGGGTAGGCTAGTGTTAGTGCGCAGGGACCGCTGGCCGGCACGGACACGGTGGGCCGAAGGGCCTGTTTCCGCGCTGTATCTCTAACTCATCTGATTGGGGATTATCGGCCGTGATCACATTGAATGGCGGTGCTGGCTCGATGGGCCGAGGGAGAGGGGGAGGGGGTGGGAGATTGCAACCTTCGCGTGGTCCGCCCTGCTTCGACTAATGCAATCAACTCGACGTGCACAAACAGAAGATCAAATAGAACAAGTTGTCCAACAACTTTAGGCCGTGCACGCCACACGCAAGAAGAAGAAGGGGGTGAGAGGGGGCCGGAGAGAGGGTGGGGGGGGGAGGGCCGGAGAGAGGGTGAGGGGGGGGGGCCGGAGAGAGGGTGGGGGGGGGGGTCGGAGAGAGAGAGGGGGGGACCGAGAGGGGGGGCCCGGAGAGAGGGAGAGGGGGGGGGGTCAGAGAGAGGGGGGGGCGGAGAGAGGGGGTGTGGGAGGCAGCAGCTCTACCTGCTGCGTCACCGTGCCGGCCCCTAGTCAGAGGGTGGTGAATCTGTGGAATTCTTTGGAGGCCAAGTCAATGGATATTTTTAAGACATGGATAGATAGATTCTTGATTAGTGCGGGTGTCGGGGGGTTGTGGGGAGAAGGCAGGAGAATGGGGTTAGGAGGGAGAGATAGATCAGCCACGATTGAATGGCTCGATGGGCCGAATGGCCTAATTCTGCTTCTATGACCAATGCGCCACTGACATTCTCAACACTGTTCTCTGTTGCAGACGGAGGTCGACCAATACTTGGATGTCGCCCAGAAGCAGTTCAATAGCATCGTGGAGAAGTGAGTATGGAATGAATTTGGGGGTCCCTAGAAAGACCAGTTTTCCACCCCCACCCCTGGCAGCCTCACCCACCTCCCCCCCCCCCCCCTTCACCACTGCCCCCTCACCCCCACAGCCCCCCCCCAAAGTCTAGATGGAGCCCCCCCAAAGTCTAGATGGAGCCCCCCCAAAGTCTAGATGGAGCCCCCCCAAAGTCTAGATGGAGCCCCCCCAAAGTCTAGATGGAGCCCCCCCAAAGTCTAGATGGAGCCCCCCCAAAGTCTAGATGGAGCCCCCCCAAAGTCTAGATGGAGCCCCCCCAAAGTCTAGATGGAGCCCCCCCCAAAGTCTAGATGGAGCCCCCCCCAAAGTCTAGATGGAGCCCCCCCCAAAGTCTAGATGGAGCCCCCCCAAAGTCTAGATGGAGCCCCCCCAAAGTCTAGATGGAGCCCCCCCAAAGTCTAGATGGAGCCCCCCCCAAAGTCTAGATGGAGCCCCCCCCAAAGTCTAGATGGAGCCCCCCCAAAGTCTAGATGGAGCCCCCCCAAAGTCTAGATGGAGCCCCCCCCCCAAGTCTAGATGGAGCCCCCCCAAGTCTAGATGGAGCCCCCCCCAAAGTCTAGATGGAGCCCCCCCCCCCCAAAGTCTAGATGGAGCCCCCCCCCAAAGTCTAGATGGAGCCCCCCCCAAAGTCTAGATGGAGCCCCCCCAAAGTCTAGATGGAGCCCCCCCCCCCAAGTCTAGATGGAGCCCCCCCCCCCCAAGTCTAGATGGAGCCTCCCCCCAAAGTCTAGATGGAGCCCCCCCCAAAGTCTAGATGGAGCCCCCCCCAAAAGTCTAGATGGAGCCCCCCCCCCCCAAGTCGAGATGGAGCCCCCCCCCCCAAGTCGAGATGGAGCCCCCCCCCCCAAAGTCTAGATGGAGCCCCCCCAAAGTCTAGATGGAGCCCCCCCAAAGTCTAGATGGAGACCCCCAAAATGTCTAGATGGAGCCCCCCCAAAGTAAGGATAAGGCCCAAAGCCGAGATGAGGCCCCCAGAGTTGGGATGGAGCCCCCCACTCATCCTTCTAAACTCCAGCGAGTACAGGCCCAGCGCCGACAAACGCTCATCGTACGTTAACCCACTCGTTCCTGGGATCAGAGGGACCTGAGCTACAGGGAGAGGTTGGGGCAGGGCTGGGTCTCTATTCCCTGGAGCGCAGGAGGATGAGGGGGTGATCTTATGGAGGAGTACAAACTCATGAGAGGAATAGATCGGGTAGACGCACAGAGTCTCTTGCCCAGAGTGGGGGAATCGCGGACCAGAGGACATGGGTTTAAGGTGAAGGGGGAAAGATTTAATAGGAATCTGAGGGTCAACTTTTCCACACAGAGGGTGGTGGGTGTATGGGACGAGCTGCCGGAGGAGGTAGTTGAGGCTGGAATTATCCCAACGTTTAAGAAACAGTTGGACAGATACATGGATAGGACGGGTTTGGAGGGATATGGGACTAGTGTAGATGGGACAAGTTGGACCTGTTTTTCCGCGCTGTATCACTCTGCGATTGGTGTGGATGGATTGGTGTGGGCTAGTACGGGCAGATGTTGGGCCGAAGGGCCTGTTTTTCTATGCTGTATCACTCTGCGACTGGTGTGGATGGGTCAGTGCGGGCTAGTACGGGCAAAATTTGGGCCGAAGGGCCTGTTTTTCCGCGCTGTATCACTCTGACTGGTGTAGATGGATTGGTGTGGGCTAGTACGGGCAGATGTTGGGCCGAAGGGCCTGTTTTTCTATGCTGTATCACTCTGCGACTGGTGTGGATGGGTTGGTGTGGGTTAGTACAGGCAGAATTTGGGCCGAAGGGCCTGTTTACCTGCGCTGTATCACTGCGACTGGTGTAGATGGGTTGGTGTGGGCTAGTACAGGCAGATTTTGGGCCGAAGGGCCTGTTTTTCTGCGCTGTATCACTCTGCGACTGGTGTGGATGGGTCGGTGTGGGCTAGTACAGGCAGATTTTGGGCCGAAGGGCCTGTTTTTCTGCGCTGTATCACTCTGCGACTGGTGTAGATGGCTCGGTGTGGGCTAGTACGTGTAGATTATGGGCCGAAGGGCCTGTTTTTCTGCGCTGTTTCACTCTGTGACACTTTTCCCGACAGGATTCAGGAGAAGATCCCGGGAACGAAACGGAAGACCGAGTAACAGTCGACATCACGCTCTGAGCCCCACCCACCCCCCCCCCCCCCCCCCCCCCAAAAAAACAACACCCCCCCACCCCCCTAAATGTGCATCTGAAACAAAGCTCTCATTTTAAGATGTCCGTGTGTGTCTGGGTCATTGTCTATTAGCCGGGGTCCCAGCCTCTCTCCCCCCCCCCCCCCCCACACACAGGGGTCCGGAGGGAGGGGGTGGAAGTGGGTGAGGGGAGGGGGCAGCTTTTTTAAAACAAAACACGCGTACACTTTCTCTCTCTCTCCCCCCGAACTCTTATCTATGCTTTTTTAAAAATATATATATAACAGCACCTCATATTTCACTCGTGTGTGTGTGTGTGAATATTGAAGCCTCTTAACTTCAAGTGACACTTGCGTTCCCTCTCTCTCCCCCCCCCCCCCCGACATTCTGATTGTGCCTCTCCTCAGCTCGCAAAGATCTTCTTCTCTGCATCCGTCTGGAGAAGGGTCTCGACCCGAAATGTAGCCCGCACCTTCTCTCCAGAGATGCCGCCTGTCCCGCTGAGTTACGCCGGCGTTTCGTGTGTGTGTGTGTGTGTCTCCCTTTCTCCCTCTCCGCCCCTCTCCCTCTCCGCTCCCCTTCTCTCCCTCTCTCCGACCCCCCCTCTCTCCCCCTCTCCAGCCCCCCCTCTCTTCGCTCCCCTTCTCTCCCTCTCTCCGACCCCCCCCTCTCTCCGACCCCCCCCTCCTCTCTCTCTCCAGCCCCCCCTCCCTCTCTCCGACCCCCCTTCCCTCTCTTCCGTTTGTGCACGTTGAGTCGATTGCATTAGTCGAAACAGGACGGATCACGTGAAGGTTGCAATCCTCCATCCCCTCCCCCTCTTCCTCTCCCTCTCTCTCTCTCGCTCTCTCTCTGCCCCCCCCCTCTCTCCCCCCTCTTTCTCAACCTCCGTCTCTTCCCCCCCCCCCCCCCCCAACTCTCTTCCCCCCCCCAACTCACTCTCACTCTCTCTCCCCCTCTCTCTCCCCCTCTGTCTGAAGAAGGGTCTCGACCCCGTAACGTCGCCACTCACGATGCACCTGGGTACAAATCCATTCCTCACCTCGGCTTCTGTTGAAACGGGATTTTATATATATATAGATGTGTATATATATCGTAAAACGTATAATATAGCTATGTCGACCTCCTGTCTGATCAAACTGTCTGTGAAACCCTGCTGGACAGCTGTAGTGAGCGATGGGGGAGAGGGAGGGGAGGGTGGGTGTAGTGGTCAAAGTAGCCCCCCCCCCCCCCCCCCCGAACGCGGACCTCATGTAACATGCGACTGTTTAGTTGCAATAAACTGACCCAGGAACGGGAAGCAAAGGGTGAACTGCAGCCGGGAGGATGACTGAGATTGTGTGTGTGTGTATACAGGTGTGTGTGACTCTGTGTGTACGTGTGTGTGGCTCTGTGTACACGTATCTGTGTGGCTCTGTGTATACGTGTATATACATGTGTGTGTGTGTGCATACGTGTGTGTGGCTCTATGTGTGTATACATGTGTGTGCATACGTGTGCGTGGCTCTGTGTATACGCGTCTGTGTGCATACATGTGTGGCTCTGTGTGTATACATGTGTGTGTGCATACGTGTGTGGCTCTGTGCATTCGTTTGTGTATACACGTGTGTATGTATATACGTGTGTGTATACATGTGTGTGGCTGTGTGTGCATACGTGTGTGTGTATACCTGTGTGTGTCTGGCTCTGTGTGTGTACATGTATGTGTGGCAGTGTGTATGGCTCGATGTCTGGCTCACTGTGTACATGTCGGTGTGTGTGCGGGTGGCTAGGCGTATGTGTGTACGTACGTGTGTGCGTGTGGCTTTGTGTCGGTGTGTGTTTGTGCGCGAGGCTGCGTGTGAGTGTGTGTGTGTGTGTGCTTCTGTGTGGTCTGTGGTTGAATGCGTCCGTGTGTTCGCGTCTGTGGTTGTGTATGAGTGTGTGTAGGGTGCGTGTGTGGGGTTGTGTACAAGTGTGTCGGTGGTTGTGTGTGTGTGTGGGGTTGTGTACAAGTGTGTCTGTGTGTGTGGGGTTGTGTACAAGTGTGTGTCTGGTTGTGTGCGTGTGTGGGGTTGTGTACAAGTGTGTGTCTGGTTGTGTGTGTGGGGTTGTGTACAAGTGTGTGTCTGGTTGTGCGTGTGTGGGGTTGTGTACAAGTGTGTGTCTGGTTGTGTGTGTGTGTGTGTGGGGGGTTGTGTACAAGTGTGTGTCTGGTTGTGTGTGTGTGTGGGGTTGTGTATAAGTGTGTCTGGTTGTGCGTGTGTGTGGGGTTGTGTATAAGTGTGTCTGGTTGTGCGTGTGTGTGGGGTTGTGTACAAGTGTGTCTAGTTGTGTGTGTGTGCGTGTGGGGTTGTGTACAAGTGTGTGTCTGGTTGTGTGTGTGTGGGGTTGTGTACAAGTGTGTGTCTGGCTGTGTGTGTGTGTGGGGTTGTGTATAAGTGTGTCTGGTTGTGCGTGTGTGTGGGGTCGTGTACAAGTGTGTCTAGTTGTGTGTGTGTGCGTGTGGGGTTGTGTACAAGTGTGTGTCTGGTTGTGCGTGTGTGTGGGGTTGTGTACAAGTGTGTGTCTGGTTGTGTGTGTGCGTGTGTGTGGGGTTGTGTACAAGTGTGTCTAGTTGTGTGTGTGTGCGTGTGGGGTTGTGTACAAGTGTGTGTCTGGTTGCGTGCGTGTGTGGGGTTGTGTACAAGTGTGTGTCTGGTTGTGCGTGTGTGTGGGGTTGTGTACAAGTGTGTGTCTGGTTGTGTGTGTGCGTGTGTGTGGGGTTGTGTACAAGTGTGTCTAGTTGTGTGTGTGTGCGTGTGGGGTTGTGTACAAGTGTGTGTCTGGTTGTGTGCGTGCGTGTGTGGGGTTGTGTACAAGTGTGTGTCTGGTTGTGTGCGTGTGTGTGTGGGGTTGTGTACAAGTGTGTGTCTGGTTGTGTGCGTGCGTGTGTGGGGTTGTGTATGAGTGTGTCTGGTTGTGTGCGTGCGTGTGTGGGGTTGTGTACAAGTGTGTGTCTGGTTGTGTGCGTGCGTGTGTGGGGTTGTGTATGAGTGTGTCTGGTTGTGTGCGTGCGTGTGTGGGGTTGTGTACAAGTGTGTGTCTGGTTGTGTGTGTGCGTGTGTGTGGGGTTGTGTACAAGTGTGTGTCTGGTTGCGTGCGTGCGTGTGTGGGGTTGTGTATGAGTGCATGTCTGTGTGGGGTCTGTGGCAGCGTGTTGGTTTGTGTGTCCGTGGAATTAGACCACGCGTTGGACAAGTACGTGATTTGTGCAAACATCTCTAACCCTGCTGTTGTTGAGAATAAAAGCCCTCCCTGCTGTTTTACCCTGCCCTGTGTCCGTGTGTTATTTTCATTCTTTCTCAAAGCAAAAAGTAGGCCATTCGGCCCATCGAGTCTACTCCACCGTTCAATCGTGGCTGATCTATCTCTCCCTCCTAACCCCATTCTCCTGCCTTCTCCCCGTAACCCCTGACACCCGTACTAATCAACAATCTATCTATCTCTGCCTTAAAAATATCCACTGACTTGTGGCCTCCACAGCCGTCTGTGGCAAAGCATTCCACAGATTCACCACCCTCTGACTGAAGAAATTCCTCCTCATCTCCTTCCTAAAGGAACGTCCTTTAATTCTGAGGCTGTGCCCTCTGGTTCTAGACTCTCCCACTAGTGGAAACATCCTCTCCACATCCACTCTATCCGGGCCTTTCACTATTCGGTAAAGTTTCAATGAGGCCCTCGTGCTTCTAAACTCCAGCGAGTACAGGCCCAGCGCCGACAAACGCTCATCGTACGTTAACCCACTCGTTCCTGGGATGGTTCTTGTAAACCTCCTCTGGACCCTCTCCAGAGCCGGCACGTCCTTCCTCAGATACGGCGCCCGGAACTGCTCACAATGTTCCAGATGCGCCCTGAACATCGCCTCAGCGTTACATCTCTGTTTTTGTATACGAGCCCTCTTGAAATAAATGCAAGCGTTGAGTTTTTGAGATACAGCGTGAAAACAGTAGCAATGTTACAAAATTGTGAGATTTTAAAAATCAAGTCTGCAATTTATCCCATCAGATAAAGCATAAAAATAAGTTTATTTTGACACCTAATTCACTTTCATATCTTCAGTATTAAGAAAGTTATGGCCATTTTCAGACTCGGAAATTAGCATCTTGTTCCCCATTGCCTTTCAATTGACTTAACACAAAAGTTGTGATCTAGAACAGTTAAAAGCCCATAACTTTCTTAAAAATTAAGAGAACTGAAAGAAATTTGCAGATATTATAGATTGAAGCATTCTGAAACTAATATGAAACAATCTTACTTGGATGATCTGAAATTAAAGCATATAATTCGTTAGTTACCCAATTGTAGCTAATTACAAAATTCAATGAGTAGATCTAAACATCTATCCATTTCTTAAGAAAAAAATTAAAGCCAAAGTGTCCAATTAACAGTCACACAATAATTCACAATATAGCATGATTTTTAAATCTAATTGTCATTAATTTATAGGCCAAATTGAGGGAATTCAGTGTTTAATGCCTGTTGATTAATGGGCATTTTAAACAGGTTGCGAGTGGGATTTTCTGGAACGCGATGGATCAGAACGTTGCGGTTGCGGTGAATTTAAACCCAATATCGGCAGGAAATTTTCTGCCGGTTCATATGGGGAATAAATCACCGTTTCGCAACGTGAAATATAGATTAAAGTCCCCTAAAAAAGCAAGTTTATATGTTAAAAATAAACAGCTTACACTTACCTGTCCCCTACGTAAAATCCTTCCCGTTGTCGGCGTTGATGGCATTAGGAGCTAATTTTTATTTTACTGCAGTGATGAAGTAGACGGGCTATTTATTTAAAAAAATAGGACGTACCGGCAGTCGGAACGCATCTCCAAAGATAGATCGCACTCCGACAACAGAAAGCTCCGGATTGCATGGGGAAACCTGCATTTTAACCCCGCCCCCCTCTTAAAGGCGCCAAAGTTGCGCACACGGCCAGCGGCAGAACTGCAGCACTGTTAAAGGTACGTTTTGTAACATACCTAGAAACAGGCCCTTCGGCCCACCGAGTCCACACTGACCAGCGATCCCCGCACGCTAACGCTATCCAACACGCACCAGGGAAATTTTACACGTACACCAAGCCAACTAACGTACAAACCTGCACGTCTTTGGAGTGTGGGAGGAAACCGAAGATCTCTTGAGTAAACGGAAGTGGTCACGGGGAGAACGTGCAAACTCCGCACAGGCAGCACCTGGAGGCGGGATCGAACCCGGGTCTCCGGCGCTCCCTGACAGCCACCGTGAGCATTCAGCCCCTCTAACTCTGCGGATCTCTGACGCGAGCCTAGCCCATGCAGCGTAGGTTCACCAGGTTGATTCCCGGGATGGCGGGAGGACTGCAGGAGGACCTCTTTGCTCCTATATTCGATTCCTCTTGTATAAAGGCCAACATGCCATTCGCTTTCTTCACTGCCTGCTGCATCTGCATGCTAACATTCAATGCGATCGTGGCTGATCATCCCTGATCAGTATCCACATGTTTGTGCCGCGCGATACCAGGTTAAAGAGGTCCTGCAGTTATACAGGGCCCTAGTGAGACCACACCTGGAGTATTGTGCGCAGTTTTGGTCCCCTAATTTGAGGAAGGACATTCTTGCTATTGAGGGAGTGCAGCGTAGGTTCACCAGGTTAATTCCCGGGATGGCGGGACTGTCATACGCTGAGAGAATGGAGCGGCTGAGCTTGTACATTCTGGAGTTTAGAAGGATGAGAGGGGATCTCATTGAAACATATAAGATTATTAAGGGTTTGGACACGCTGGAGGCAGGAAACATGTTCCCGATGTTGGGGGAGTCCAGAACCAGGGGCCACACACACACAGTTTAAGAATAAGGAGTAAGCCATTTAGAACGGAGACGAGGAAACACTTTTACACTTTTCCAGAGAGTGGTGAGTCTGTGGAATTTTCTGGTTCAGAGGGCAGTGGAGGCCGGTTCTCTGGATGCTTTCAAGAGAGAGCTAGATAGGGCTCTTAAAGATAGCGGAGTCAGGGGATATGGGGAGAAGGCAGGAACGGGGTACTGATTGGGGATGATCAGCCATGATCACATTGAATGGCGGTGCTGGCTCGAATGGCCTCTACTCCTGCACCTATTGTCTATTGATAACGAAGATAGCCATGAAAAATTGCAGCAGGATCCTGCTCGGTCGGGCCGGTGGGCTGAGGAATGGTTGATGGAGAGGTACACGGTGTTACATTTTGGGAAGTCTAACGTGGGCAGGTCCTGCACAGTGAATGGTCGGCCTCTGGGGAGTGCTGTGGAGCAGAGGGATCTCGGAGTACAGGTGCATGGTTCCTTGAAGGTCGAGACGCAGGTAGATATAAGGTGGTCAAAAAGCCTTTTGGAGTATCGAGTACAGACGTCAGGAGGTCTCGTTGCAGTTGTATAAGACGTTGGTGAGGCCGCATTTAAAGTATTGTGTTCAGTTAATTTAAGGATAAGGGGGAATTCCTCTAGGACCGAGATGAGGAAAACATTTTTCACACAGAGAGTGGTGAGTCTCTGGAATTCTCTGCCACAGAAGGTAGTTGAGGTAAGTTAATTGGCTATATTTAAGAGGGAGTTAGATGTGGCTAAAGGGATCAGGGGGTATGGAGAGAAGGCAGGTACAGGATACTTAGTTGGATGATCAGCCATGATCATATTGAATGGCGGTGCAGGCTCGAAGGGCCGAATGGCCGCTACTCCTGCACCTATTGTCTACGTTTCTATGTCCATACACCCAAGAGAGACACAAAACAGGCAGCATCTCTGGAGGGGAAGGAATCGCAGTTTAAGAATAAGGGGTCGGCCATTTAGGACTGAGATGAGGAAAAACGTTTCCACCCAGAGAGTTGTGAATCTGTGGAATTCTCTGCCACAGAAGGCAGTGGAGGCCGATTCACTGGATGTTTTCAAGAGGGAGTTAGATTTAGCTCTCAGGGCTAACGGAATCAAGGGATATGGGAAGAGAAGGCAGGAACGGGGTACTGATTGTGGATGATGAGCCATGATCATATTGAATGGCGGTGCTGGCTCGAAGGGCCGAATGGCCTCTACTCCTGCACCTATTGTCTATGTTTCTATGATTCTATGTTTCTGGGCACCGTGTTATTAGGAAAGATGTCGTCGATCTGGAAGATTTACGAGGATGTGGCCGGGACTCGAGGGGCCTGAGCTGCAGGGAGAGGTTGGGCAGGGCTGGGACTCTATTCCTTGGAGCGCAGGAGGATGACGGGCGATCTTATAGAGGTGTACAAAACCATGAGGGGAATAGATCGGGTAGACTCACAGAGCTAGGGGAATCGAGGACCAGAGGACGTGGATTTTATGGTGAGAGGGGAAAAATTTAATGGGGTAACGTTTCCACACAGTGGGCGGTGGGTGTATGGAACGAGCTGCCGGAGGAGGTAGTTGAGGCTGGGACTATCATAACAATTGGACAGGTTTGGAGGGATACGGGCCAAGCGCAAGCAGGTAGGACTAGTGTTTGATGGGGCATGTTAGTCAGCATGGGGCAAGTAGGGCCGAAGGGCCTGTTTCCACTCCTATGACCCTGGGTGTGTGTGTGATGGGAAGAATGGGGTGTGATGGGAAGAATGGGGTTGCCTTAACAATATGCTGAAGTTTACCATGACAAACCTTTAATAAATATATTGTACCATATCATGGCTTTTTTACAGACTCGATGGGCCGAATGGCCTTACGACTTGTGAACATACAGAGCGAGTCCAAAGAAAGGTCCTGACCTGAAACGTCAACATATAAGATTGTTAAGGGCTCGGACACGCTAGAGGCAGGAAACATGTTCCCGATGTTGGGGGAGTCCAGAACCAGGGGCCACACACACACACAGTTTAAGAATAAGGGGTCGGCCATTTAGAACGGAGACGAGGAAACACTTTTTCTCACAGAGAGTGGTGAGTCTGTGGAATTCTCTGCCTCAGAGGGCGGTGGAGGCCGGTTCTCTGGATGCTTTCAAGAGAGAGCTAGATAGGGCTCTTAAAGATAGCGGAGTCAGGGGATATGGGGAGAAGGCAGGAACGGGGAACTGATTGGGGATGATCAGCCATGAACGGCTTGTACTCGCTAGAATTTAGAAGATTGAGGGGGGATCTTATAGAGACTTACAAAATTCTTAAGGGGTTGGACAGGCTAGATGCAGGTAGATTGTTCCTGATGTTGGGCAAGTCCAGAACAAGGGGTCACAGTTTAAGGATAAGGGGGAAATCCTTTAGGACCGAGATGAGAAGATCATTTTTCACACAGAGAGTGGTGAGTCTGTGGAATTCTCTGCCACAGAAGGTAGTTGAGGCCAGTTCATTGGCTATATTCAAGAGGGAGTTAGATGTGGCCCTTGTGGCTAAAGGGATCAGGGGGTATGGAGAGAAGGCAGGTACGGGATACTGAGTTGGATGATCAGTCATGATCATATTGAATGGCGGTGCAGGCTCGAAGGGCCGAATGGCCTCCTCCTGCACCTATTTTCTATGTTTTATAATTTTATATGTACAGGGCAGTTTACAATTTTTACCGAAGCCAATTAGCCTAGTGCTGGCTCAAAGGGCTGAGTGGCCTACTCCTGCACCTATTTTCTGCGTTTCTATGATCACATTGAATGGCGGTGCTGGCTCGAAGGGCCGAATGGCCTACTCCTGCACCTATTGTCTATTGTCACCTCTGCAGATGCTGCCTGTCCCGCTGAGTTACTCCAGCTTTGTGAGTATCCATTGTGGAACAGCATTGAGCGATCTTCACTGTGTGTGTGCGTGACCCTGGGAATGTTCGGAGGAAGTTTCACACTGAGAAGGGGGTTATTAAAAAGATTTTATATATATATATGTGTGTGTGTGTGTGTGTGTGTGTGTGTGTGTGTGTACATTTCAACAAGATTCACGATGGCCACATTTCTTTAGTACAAAAGTCCCACAGCTTTGTGCAAACAAATAAAATAACGGGAGGGTTTGTCTGGAGTCGCTAGGCCCGGAATCTGACATCGAACACCACTGGGGCTTTGAGGGAAGGTTCCAGAAGCTTCCGGGGGCCGGCGATCAGTCCAGGGCGATGTCCACCCTCCCTGGCCGACAGCTGTACGGACGCTCCCCGCGCCAGCCAAGGCCTAGTATACCAGAGGACTCTCCCCAACTCCTACAGATGCGCCAACACGAAAAAGCATTTTATATTGCAATGCGTCACAAAGATCTGGTTGCCACCGAGGATAGACACAAAGTGCTGGAGCAACCCAGCGGGACAGTGCATCATCTCTGGGGTTTCAATAGACAATAGGTGCAGGAGTAGAGGCCATTCGGCCCTTCGAGCCAGCACCGCCATTAAATATGATCACGGCTGATCATCCCCCAATCGGTACCCCGTTCCTGCCTTATCTCCATATCAATAAACAATAGACAATAGGAGCTGGGGTAGAGGCCATTCGGCCCTTTGAGCCAACACCGCCATTCAATGCGATCATGGCTGATCATCCAACTCAGTACCCCGTTCCTGCCTTCTCTCCATACCCCCTGGTCCCTTTAGCCACAAGGGCCACATCTAACTCCCTCTTAAATATAGCCAATGAACTGGCCTCAACTACCCTCTGTGGCAGAGAATTCCACAGATTCACCACTCTCTGTGTGAAAAATGTTTTCATCATCTCGGTCCTAAGGGAATTCCCCCTTATCCTTAAACTGTGTGACCCCTTGTTCTGGACTTCCCCAACATCGGGAACAATCTTCCTGCATCTAGCCTGTCCAGCCCCTTAAGAAATTTGTAAGTCTCTATAAGATCCCCCCTCAATCTTCTAAATTCTAGCGAGTACAAGCCAATCATGGCTGATCATCCCCAATCAGTACCCCGTTCCTGCCTTCTCCCCATATCCCCTGACTCCGCTATCTTTAAGAGCCCTCTCACTCTTCTCTCTCTCTGCCTCTACCGCCCTCTGAGGCAGAGAATTCCACAGACTCACCACTCTCTGTGAGAAAAAGTGTTTCCTCGTCTCCGTTCTAAATGGCCGACCCCTTATTCTTAAACTGTGTGTGTGGCCCCTGGTTCTGGACTCCCCCAACATCGGGAACATAGTCCCAGCCTCAACTACCTCCTCCGGCGGCTCGTTCCATACACCCACGATCCTCTGTGTGGAAAGGTTACCCCTCAGATTCAATAGACAACAGGTGCAGGAGTAGAGGCCATTCGGCTCTTCCTTCGAGCCATCACCGCCATTCAATGTGATCGTGGTTGATCATCCCCAATCAGTACCCCGTTCCTGCCTTCTCCCCATATCCCCTGACTCCGCTATCTTTAAGAGCCCTATCTAGCTCTCTCTTGAAAGCATCCAGAGAACCGGCCTCCACCGCCCTCTGAGGCAGAGAATTCCACAGACTCACAACTCTCTGTGAGAAAAAGTGTTTCCTCGTCTCTGTTCTAAATGGCTGACCCCTTATTCTTAAACTGTGTGTGTGTGTGGCCCCTGGTTCTGGACTCCCCCAACATCGGGAACATGTTTCCTGTCTCTAGCGTGTCCAAACCTTTATATGTGTTGAGTTTGGGGCCCTTCTTCGACCAAGGTTTTCTCCACAGATGCTGCCTGACCCGCTGAGTTACTCCAGCACTTTGTGTCTCTCTCCCCTCCCCTCCCCCCCCCCCCCAACAAACTTTAGTTCAGTTTCGAGATACAGCGCTGAAACAGGCCCTTCGGCCCATCCTGTAGACTAGCACTATCCCACAAACACACGGGATGATTTACAATTCACAGAAGGCAAACACGCACATCCTTGGAGTGTTGGAGGAACCCGAAGCACCTGGAGGAAACCCACGCAGTCACGGCGTGAACCGGCAAACTCCGCACAGACAGTACCCGGAGATAAGGGAGAGGCGGAAGGAGTGGAGGGGTAAGGGGTGATTGAGTGAGGGAGGGGTAATTGGAGGGGAGGAAAGCGTGGATGAGTTAGGGAAGGAGAGGTGGTGGCAAGTTCTGAAGTAAGTGCAAAGGGAGGTTGGTTGGAGGATGCGGATTTTTGGGGGAGTCGATGTTGACCCTACAACTCTCACCGACTCCTACAGATGCACCGCAGAGAGCATTTTATCGGGATGATGCAACACGGCAGCGGTTTGGGAACAGCTCCGTCCGAGACTGACCGCAAGAAATTGTGGACAGTTGCAGCCCAGACCATCGCACTGACCAACCTCCCATCCACCGCCTCCATCTACACCTCACGCTGCCTCGGCAAGGCCGGCAGCATCATCACGGACCAGTCTCACCCCCCGGTCACCCCCTCTTCTCCCCTCTCCCATCGGGCAAGAGGTACAGAAGTGTGAAAACCAACGCAAACACGCACACCTCCAGATTCAGGGACAGTTTCTTCCCGGGTGTTATCAGGCAACGGAACCATCCGACCACAACCAGAGAGCGGTCCTGAACTACTGTCTACCTCATGGGTGACCCTCAGACTATCCTTGACCGGACTTTGCTGGCTTTACCTTGCACTAAACGTTACTCCCTTATCATGTCATAGACTGATACAGTGTTGGAAACAGGCCCTTCGGCCCAACTTGCCCACACCGGCCAACATGCCCAGCTACACTAGTCCCACCTGCCCGCGGTTGGCCCATATCCCTCCAAACCCGTCCTATCCATGTACCTGTCCAAATGTTTCTTAAACGTCAGAGGGCTGCCTCAGAGGGCGGTGGGAGGCCGGTTCTCTGGATGCTTTCAAGAGAGAGATAGATCGGGCTCGTAAAATCCAAATTTCTTAAACATTTAGATAGTCCAGCCTCCTCCGGCAGCTCGTTCCATACACCTACCACCCTCTGTGTGGAAAGGTGACCCCTCAGATTCAATAGACAATGGGTGCAGGAGTAGAGGCCATTTGGCCCTTCGAGCCACCACCACCATTTCAATGTGATCATGGCTGATCATCCCCAATCAGTACCCCCGTTCCTGCCCTTCTCCCCATATCCCTTAACTCCGCTATCTTTAAGAGCCCTATCTAGCTCTCTCTTGAAAGCATCCAGAGAACCGGCCTCCGCCGCCCTCTGAGGCAGAGAATTCCACAGACTCACCACTCTCTGTGGTGAAAAAGTGTTTTCCTCGTCTCCGTTCTAAATGGCCGACCCCTTATTCTTAAACTGTGTGTGTGTGGCCCCTGGTTCTGGACTCCCCCCCAACATCGGGAACATGTTTCCTGCCTCTAGCGTGTCCAAACCCTTAATAATCTTATACGTTTCAATAGGATCCCCTCTCATCCTTCTAAATTCCTATTAAATCTTTTCCCCTTCACCTTGAACCTATCCATGTACCTGTCCAACTGTTTCTTAAACGTTGGGATAGTCCCAGCCTCAACTACTCCTCCGGCAGGCTCGTTCCGTACACCCGCCACCCTCTGTGTGGAAAAAGTTACCCCTCAGATTCCTATTAAATCTTTCCCCCTTCACCTTGAGCCCGTTGTCCTCTGGTCCTCGATTCCCCTACTCTGGGCAAGAGACTCTGTGCGTCATACCCGGTCTATTCCTCTCATGATTTTGTACACCTCTATAAGATCGCCCCTCATCCTCCTGCGCTCCAAGGAATAGAGTCCGATCCTGACCACGGGTGCTATCTGTACGGAGTTTGCACGTTCATTGGTACATGGACACACTGGTCTGTTCTGTATTTATTTATTTATTAAGATCGTTAAGGGTTTGGACACGCTAGAGGCAGGAAACATGTTCCCGATGTTGGGGGAGTCCAGAACCAGGGGCCACACACACACAGTTTAAGAATAAGGAGTAGGCCATTTAGAACGGAGACGAGGAAACACTTTTCCTCACAGAGAGTGGTGAGTCTGTGGAATTCTCTGCCTCAGAGGGCGGTGGAGGCCGGTTCTCTGGATGCTTTCAAGAGAGAGCTAGATAGGGCTCTTAAACATAGCGGAGTCAGGGATATGGGGGAGAAGGCAGGAGAACGGGGTTTAGGACAGTAGACAACAGGTGCAGGAGTGGAGGCCATTCTGCCCTTCGAGCCTGCACCGCCATTCAATGTGATCATGGCTTTCAAGGGAGAGCTAGATAGGGCTCTTAAAGATTAGCGGAGTCATGGGGATATGGGGAGAAGGCAGGAACGGGGTATTGATTGGGGATGATCAGCCGTGATCACATTGAATGGCGGGGCTTGGCTCGAGGGCCGAATGGCCTCTACTCCTGCACCTGTTGTCTATTGCCTACTATATTCTGTCGTGCTGATATAAAGCAAGATTGTCATTGTCCTATCTGGACAGACGACGATAAACTCCCTAGAAATCTTGAATCTCCCCGGGACCGCGAGGGTTTTTCTCCAGGTGCTCTGGCCTCCTCCCACAAAGGCGTATATGTGTGTGTGTGTTCTAAGCATCTGTGCACGGTTGGATTGCAATCGCGTATTGTCTTTCCGCCGACTGGTTAGCACGCGAGAAAAGCGTTTAGCTGTGCACAGGTCGATAAAATAAAATATACGTGAGACGGAAACGGATCGAGCGTCGCGCACTTCACGTCCCGCCCCCCCGCCGTCCAGTCCCGGGGGAAAATGTCCGCCCTGGTCGCCAGGCAAACCGGCCACGTCCACCTTGGAAATGGCGGCCAGCTTCTGGCTCCATTCCTGGGCCAGCAGCACCTTCTGGGCCAGGGAGAAGCCCAGCGACTCCTGGT
Organism: Raja brachyura; assembly: GCA_963514005.1. The sequence goes on along the minus strand of CAUPSL010000659.1, from coordinate 501 downwards.
GCCTCTGGAGGATGTGGCGTTGATTGGTGCTGAGTTTCAGGGTGGCCAGAGTGGCTCCGCACACCATGCACACCAGCCCGTGCCTCCAGCGGTCGTGGTCCATCAGGTAATCCAGCCGCCAGCACTCCTGGTAGTTGCGCCGGTGGTCCCGGCCCAGACGTCTGCTGCGGGCCGGCACCGGACACTCGGACCCCGGACCCTCGGGGCCCCTCCACGTACACCTCGATCTCTGCGGCCTCTCCCCTGGGCAGAGAACACAACGAGACACGGGTCAACATCCACTCACCCAACTCCCCATCCACACAGCACAGGAAACAGGCCCTTCGGCCCAACGTGTTCCTTCTATACTAGTCCCACCTGCCCACGTTTGGCCCGTATCCTCCAAACCCGTCCCATCCACGTACCTGTCAAAATGTTCCTTTTAATTGAGATAATCAAGTCTTTTATAGTCTCTTGTCCTGAATTATGTACTTATATATTTATACACAACACACACACACA
>CAUPSL010000658.1:32500-41424 GCA_963514005.1 Raja brachyura | reverse complement strand
TTTATTTAGCATGGCTGTATGGAAATACGGATATCACTGCAACTTAATTGTTACACGGACAATAAAAAACCTTTGAAACATTTGAAATGGGACTAGCAGTGTTGGGCATATTGGTCAGCATGGGCGAGTTGGGCCGAAGGGTCTGCTTCCACACTCTATGACTGTATGACTCTAAGATCTCTGTTGGCGTCCTTGCATCCTTCCCTGGTGAGGTTCCCGGTTGAAAACTTAAAGCTTAGATACAAAACAGGCTGCGCAGGTGTTGGCAGATGTACAAAACAATCTCAGGACAATCTCAAGAGGTATTTCAAAAATAGCAGATAAACAGAATTTCACAACTCGTTTAAAGTAGCCGAATTAATGTGCAACTGGGAGAAATGTAATTGACAACATCAGGATTTCGTGAGATATAAATAAACGCGAGCGGGGACCTTGAGCTACTGGCAGTGACGATCTACCTGGGACCATTGTCAGTACAGGCGGCATCTTTATGTCCCACCTACATCAGCGATGGGGCTGAGTGTCTATCAGCGGGCACTTATATCGTGGAAAGTCCAGCATTACTTTGATTACATCATTACAGTCATCGGACTGCTCAGTAAGTCGTTTTATCTGCTTGCCATTTAACAGCGTTGAGAGGTTGAATTTTGCAACTGCTCCTTCGGTTCACGAGAGTGAGGCTTTGACCGGGGTTTGTCCATCTAAAGTATCCGACACCCAAACACAACTCCACACCAGGTCTCTGATTTTAATTCAAGAAGTTGCATATTGTGTACTCTGTTAGTAGATGTCAGTTAGAGTAAGTCGGCGCTTAATGCCGACGGGGAACTGAAGAGGCTCGACGATAGGAGGGGGAGACAAATAACACTCGTAGTGGCTCAGAAATGGTCGCAGTGCGCGGTCCATGCGCGGCTCCCGAGCTGGTGATTTGAGTAAAATGCTGTCCCCGTCAACACAAATCCTCACCTTTAATGCCACTGAAAAGCCAGAATTAGAATCCTTTGTTTGCCGATCACCCGGACATTTGTTGGGACGGTTTCTGAAGTTTGTAGTAATTCCGGATGGGGAAGTCAGCACAAAGGCGGCGTTCAGTACCGGGGCTCTACTGGACACGGCTACTCCATCTCACCCCACACCACGCAAGCCCACCTTCAATGGACGGCCGCTGGTTGCACTCGGAACCTCGGGGTTTATGCATTCGTTCTGTTGGAATTAATGGATCGACGCATTTGTTAATTACACATTATCAGTGTGTATTGAGTGAAGCCAGTTTGCCAGTAAGAATTTAATCATTCCGTATTCGATACATATGGCAATAGAACACTTTTCACAACTCCACATTCACAATACATTTCTTTGTAAGTGTATTGTGTAAGTGTATCCCGGTTTTATGCCATGTTGATAATTGTGGCCCTACGAGTTTAACGATGGGGTGGGGTAATTGGAAGATAGTATGTGAGTGTTTTCTCATTTGATAGAGTGAATTAATCAACAGCTTCCTTTGTGTAGGAGACGGTGGTAGCATGGCTTGTGAGAGCGGGTATGAGGGGGTTGATTCTGGGACGTCAGAACCAATTCCCGAGGTGTCGTGAACCTAACTCAACGATACACCAGTGGAGGGAGGTGCCCACTTGATTAATCCATTGATATACTTGCATCTGCACGATCAGTTATTTTTCATGCGCCTGCTAACACATAGATAGCTGATTATTGCATATTGCCCATAGCATCAGTTGGTATCATCAGTTTAGATATTTGGCTGTGGGCTTGGTTTTCTTGGTTGAGCCCTTCTCCTGGTATTATAACACCTACTTTGTATTTTAATTGTAATTGACCGGACGGAGGCGATCTATTCCGGATCTGAAGGTGAATGAGAATGTGGCTCTGGTGGCTGCCATACCGCAGGACAGCAGTAGGGGTCGCGCCTGCACCATGATCACCAACAATGAGAACACCTTGTACCTGATGACCAGATTCAAAGGCTGCTTGTAATCATTTCCTCACAGGTAATTTAGTGGCGATCGTCGTTCTCGGACGGGGAAAGTGCGGACTGTCTCGATGCATCACCCACTATATGGTGGCGATGGCGGCAGCAGATCTATTGGCCGTCTTCTGCAACGCGGCGATATTATGCCTTTACGATGCGATTTTTCGGCACACTCCCACTATTGCATGCACCCTACAACATGTGATGGCCTATGCGGCCCTGGACTGCTCAGTCTGGTTAACCGTCGCTTTTACATTTGATCGCTTTGTGGCCATTTGTTGCCAGGACTTTAAGACCAGGTACTGTACGGTTAGAATCGCCAGGGTAGCGATAACAACAGTGTATGTGGTGAGTATAATACGGAATATCCCCTACTACTTTGCATTTTATTCTTATTATGTAAATGTGCCCGTTGGATGCATGGAAAAGCCGGAATATTATTCCCACCCTGGGTGGATTGCTTTCTCGTGGATTCACAACATTTTAACCCCTCTGCTTCCGTTTTTCGTTGTTGTGTTGCTCAATGTCCTGACGGTCAGATCGATCGTGGTGGCGAGCCGAGCCCGCAGGAAGCTCCGAGCTCACGTCTGTGGCGAGAGACAAGAGGACCCGGAGATCGAGAGTCGAAGGAAATCGATCATTTTACTCTTCTGTGTGTCCGGCAGTTTCATCCTCCTGTGGCTGACGGAGGTGATGCTCAAGATTTATTCGGATATTGCCAACACACACTATGTCCCAAACTGGGCTCATCCCAGGGCAATGGCAGTGCGTGCCGGGGACTTGCTTAAAATTCTGAGTTCGTGCACGAACACGTTTATTTATGTGGTGACTCAGTCTAAGGTCAGAGACGAACTGAAGAATGCAATCAAGTATCCCTTCACAATATGTCTTAAGCTTGTTAGAAGATAAAATAGATTTAAGAATTGTGGATTTGTTAATGAAGTGGGTAACAGGGTAACCATAGCAGTAGCATCTATTAATAGTGGAGCTAAAAACACACTGGTGTGTCTGGGAATGTTGCAATAAGGTAGTCATGGGTATCGGAATGTTGCAATTATGTAGTTTGGCGGTGCTGGCTCGAAGGGCCGAATGGCCTCCTCCTGCACCTATTTTCTATCTTTCTATGTGTTCCATGAATGTTTGGAACAACTATCTCGGGACTGACACAATGCGAACTGATTTCCTGAGCAGGGAGCAAAGGGAATGAATGAGACCAGCTCTGAATATTTCTGGACCGGGCTCGCTGTATGTGTCAGAGTAAATGGCCGCTGCCCCCTGCAGACAGGTTGTGTCATTATCATAAAATCGGTTACAGTATTTCAATAAAACTAATGATGGATTTGTGTGTTGTGGATCGTTTGAAAATCAGAATAACGTGACCTGTTTACAATTACATGTATTTTTACTGCATTTTGCATGTGATGTGGTCATGTGCACCTCTGCTGCAAAGTGCTCTGTCCGACAAAGCCTGCTGGATCTCCGCTTGCCAATCATTTAACCTCCCCTTCACTGGGAAGATTGCAACATTCACATAGCAAATGATTTGAGAAAAGGAGCAGGGAGGTTCTACTGCAGTTGTACAGGGTCTTGGCGAGGCCACACCTGAAGTTTTGGTCTCCAAATCTGAGGAAAGACATTCTTGCCAGAGGGGGTACAGAGAAGGTTCACCAGACTGATTCCTGGGATGTCAGGACTTTCATATGAGGAAAGACTGGATAGACTCGGCTTGTACTCGCTGGAATTTAGAAGATCCAGGGGGGATCTTATGGAAACTTACACAATTCTTAAGGGGTTGGACAGGCTGTATACAGGAAGATTGTTCCCGATGTTGGGGAGGTCGAGAACAAGAGGCCACAGTTTAAGGATAAGGGGGAAATCCTTTAGGACCGAGATGAGAAATTGAAATGAAAAATGAGATGATTTTTCACACCGAGAGTCGTGAATCTGTGGAATTTTCTGCCACAGAATGTAGTTGAGGCCAGTTCATTGGCTATATTAAAGAGGGAGTTATATGTGGACCTTGTGGCAAAAGGGAATAGGGGGTATGGAGAGAAGGCAGGTACAGGATACTGAGTTGGATGATCAGCCATGATCATATTGGATGGCGGTGCAGGCTCGAAGGGCCGAATGGCCTACTCACGCACCTATTTTCTATGACCCGTTTACTCCTACTCTTTGCTTCCTGTCTGCCAGCAGTTCTCTACCCACATCAATACTGAACCCCCAATACCGTGTGTTTTAAGTTTGTATACCAATCTCTTATGTGGGACCTTGTCGAAAGCCTTCTGAAACTCCAGATATAACACCTCCACTGGTTCTCCCTTATCCACTGTACTAGTTACATCCTCGAAAAACTCTATAAGATTCATCAGACACCTTTCGTAAATCCGTGCTGACTTTGTCCAATGATTTCACCAAAGGTGCTCCTATCCCATCTTTAATAACTGACCCTAGCAGTTTCCCCACTACCGATGTTAGACTAACTGGTCTGTAATTCCCCGTTTTCTCTCTCCACCCCTTTTTAAAAAGTGGGGTTACATTAGCTACCCTCCAATCCTCAGGAACTACTCCAGAATCTAAAGAGTTTTGAAAAATTATGACTGATGCATCCATTATTTCCGGGGCTACTTCCTTAACATAGAAAATAGGTGCAGGAGGAGGCCATTCGGCCCTTCGAGCCAGCACCACCATTCAATATGATCAGGGCTGATCGTCCGCTATCAATAAACCGTGCCTACCTTCTCCCTATATCCCTTGACTCCACTAGCCTCTAGAGCTCTATTCAACTCTCTCTTAAATCCATCCAATGACTTGGCCTCCACTGCCCTCTGTGGCAGGGAATTTCACAAACTCTCTGGGTAAAAATGTTTTTTCCAAGCTCAGTGTTAAATGACCTCGCCTATATTCTAAGACTGTGGCCCCTGATTCTAACACACCTAACATTGGGAACATTCTTCCTGCATCTAGCTTGTCCAGTCATTTTATAATTTTATACGTTTCTATCAGAATCCCCCCCCCCCCCCCCCATCCTTCTGAATTCCAGTGAATACAAGCCTAGTCTTTTCAATCTTTCGTCATATGACAGTCCCGCCATCCCAGGGATCAATCGCGTGAACCTGCGCTGCACTGCCTCAATCACAAGGATGTCTTCCTCAAATTAGCAGACTAAAACTGTACACAATACTCCAGATGTGGTCTCACCAGAGCCCTATACAACTGCAGAAGAACCTCTTTATTCCTGTACTGAAATCCTCATGTTATGAAGGCCAACATTCCATGAGCTTTCTTCACTGCCTGCTGTATCTGCACGCCAGCTTTCAGTGACAGGTGTACAAGGACACCCAGGTCTCGCTGTACCTCCCCCTTACCTAACCTAACCCCATTGAGATAATAATCTGCACTCTTGTTTTTGCCACCAAAGTGGATAACCTCACATTTATCTATATTATACTGCATCTGCCACGCATCTGCCCACTCACTCAACCTGTCCAGGTCCCCCTGCAACCTCCTAACATCCTCTTCACAGTTCACACTGCCACCGAGCTATGTGTCATCCGCAAACTTGCTAGTGTTGCTCCTAATTCCCTCTTCCAAATCATTTATAAACAATTGGGGCCCCAACAACGAGTCTTGCGGCACTCCACTCGCCACTGCCTGCCATTCTGAAAAGGACCTGGCCACTCCCACACTTTGCTTCCGGTCTGCCAACCAATTGTCTATCCATGTCAACACCCTACCTCCAATACCGTGTGCTCTAATTTTAATCACCAGTCTCCCGTGTGGGACCTTGGCAAAGGCTTTCTGAAAGTCTAGATACACCACATCCACTGGCACCCCTTCATCCATTTTACTTGTCACATCCTCACATCATCAAGTATGCACGTGACACAATGGTGATTGGCCTCCTCAGCAACAATGATGAGTCGGCCTATAGGGAGGAGGTTCAGCTCCTAGCAGCACGGTGCACTGACAACAACCTGGCCCTTAACTCCAAGAAGACCAAGGAGCTCATTGTGGACTATAGAAGGTCTAGGGGCTGCACGCACACCCCCATCCATATTAATGGGACGGAGATGGAACGTGTTTCCAGCTTCAGGTTTCTGGGGGTCAATATCTCTGATGACCTCTCTTGGACCCACAATACCTCTACACTGGTCAAGAAGGCTCACCAGCGTCTCTTCGTCCTGAGGAGACTAAAGAAGTTCCATCTGTCTCCTCAGATTCTGGTGAACTTCTACCGCTGCACCACCGAGAGCATCCTCACCAACTGTATCACAGTATGGTATGGCAACTGCTCTGTCTCTGACCTGAAAACACTGCAGAGGGTGGCGAAAACTGCCCAACGCATCACCGGTTCCCCTCCAGTGAGTCTGTCCATAGCAAGCGATGTCTGCGAAGGGCGCGCAGCATCGTCAAGAACTGGTCTCACCACAGCCACAGACTGTTTACCCCCCCCCCCCCCCCCCCCCCCCCATCCGGTAAGCGCCACAGGTCCCTCCGTTGGCAGACCAGCAGATTCAGGTACAGCTTCTTCCCTGCGTCTGTTACAATACTTAACTCTGCACCTCGGTGATTGCCATTCACCCCCCCCCCCCCCCCGTCCCCCAGTAAAATTGCACTACTGATACTGTTTGTACATATATATTATATATATTTTACCGTTCATTATTCTAAGTTCGCTGTTCGAGGGGAGATGCTAATTGCATTTCGTTATCTCTGTACTGTACTCTGCACAATGACAATTAAAGATTGAATTAAATTGAGTGAGGACTTACCCAGGGAGAGCCTGATGAAGGTTCAGAGGAGGATGTCCATAGGGTGAGAGTGCCAGAGGAGGGGAGGGGATACAGGGTGTCTGGCGCAGGGCTGGGTCAGTCTCGGCACGGACGGTGAAGTAGCGGCGTCGGTCTCTGGGTGATTGCGCCGTGTGTGCCAGGGCTGGCCGTGCTGCGTCTGGAACAGTGAGCACCGTGTCAACACACAGGAAGTAAGACTGGCCTTACAAACAACAAAAACAGGCCCGTACGAAGCTTTTCAAAAAGGGTGGTGGCATGACAAGATTCCAAAAATTGTATGTGAAATAATCACAAGCGGGAAGCCCCTCACGTCTGGGTTCCAAAGCTCTGGGGTTTTAGATGCTCTATGGTGCATTCTGAGACTTATTTGGAGTTTTTGGACCACATTTATGACCAATATTTCAGATATAGTTTTGGTCGAGTCAAGTATAATGAGTGGGAGGAATGGGACGATTGGGATCATTGTTGTATATATATATTTTTTTTAATTAAGAATTGTTGTCCTTGTTTTAATAATCAAGTTGTACTGTTGTAAAATGTAATGTAAAATGTTATAAAGTAGCATACAAAAACTGCAAATAAAATACTGTACGTTTTTGCAGTAAAGAAAACCTTTTTTTTAATGTTTTGTGTGTTGATTTGATTGCCTGTTACTGTTAGACTGTGTTAGTGTGTGCAGTGCACCTTTAATGATCCTCCTGACCTAACAACTGCACATCACATCAACTTCAACATGAAATAGTTCTGTTTTCTGAGAATGTAACTGTGCAAACCTACTCACCACTTTGTCCAAGTCATGGTCAAAGTCATAGTGAATGTGCATTAAGGCGAATGCAGACAGCCTGTCATTGTTCATAGAAGTCCTGGCGTAGTGATGCAGGCAACGGACACTCGTTTACACTGCATATATTGCCATTTAGCCATAAATCATGTCTTATATAACCATATAACGATATAACAATTACAGCACGGAAACAGGCCTTCTCCACCCTTCCAGTCCGTGCCGACCATTTGTTTTCTCCTCGTCCCATCTACCTGCACTCAGACCATCCCCCTCCATTCCCTTCCCATCCATATACCTATCCACTTTACTTTTAAATGTTAAAATCGATCCTGCCTCCACCACTTCTGCTGGAAAATCATTCCACACAGCCACCACTCTCTGAGTAAAGAAGTTCCCCCTCATGTAACCCCTAAACTTCTGTCCCTTAACTCGCATGTCATGCCCTCTTTTTTGAACCTTCCCTACCCTCAATGGAAAAAGTTTATCCACGTCAAGTTCTTCTAGTTCCATTTTCCAAGAATCTAACTGCGCAAAACCTAGTCACGACTTTGTCCAAGTTTTGGGCAAAGTCATAGTGAATGTGGATTAAGGCAATTGCAGACAGCCTGTCATTGCTCATGGAAGTCCTGGTCTTTGCTTCTTCGTGGATGTGAAAACATGTTTGTCCTCGTTGGCTGGATCAATGTAAGGTGCCGAGCGCGATCGCAACCACTGCGAGCAACCCGCCTGAGGCGAGCGTCTGTCTGCCACTCAGGCTCATGTCCAAAGGTCCCAGCTACCTCCGCAGTCAAATGGAGGGGGACAGGCGGGGTCGGCAGAACGCTGTGGAGAGACTGGCTGTCGACAAGGCCAGGCACTTGAAGAGCCAGACGGCGAGGGGGTACAAAGTGGTGTCCAATGGTTTGGGCAGCTCTGCCTCTGAAGAAGACAGCGACAGCGGGGCCAGCAGCAGCATGAAGGCTTTCCTGACCTCCGGCAGCCCCCAGCAGAGCGAGCAGCTGGGGCTGCCGCCTGACATTGTGCGTCGGAATGCAGCCTATCTGGCCCTGGGGATTTATCGGCCTTTAATACATTCAATTTACCAAACACCACTCCCCGGCTAACCTGGATTTCACTCAGTTCCTCCATCTCATTTGACCCCATGCTATTTCCGGCAGATTATTTATGTCTTCCTTGGTGAAGACAGAACCAAAGTAGTTATTCAATTCGTCTGCCACGTCCTTGATCCCCATGATCAATCCACCCGTACCTGACTGCAAGGGACTTACATTTGTTTTAACTAATCTTTTTATCTTCACATATCTATAAAAAACATCGCAGTCAGTTTTTATGTTCCCTGCCAGTTTTCTTGCACAAT
>CAUPSL010000658.1:0-27500 GCA_963514005.1 Raja brachyura | reverse complement strand
GAAGTCTGCACAATCTTGCTCACACCGGGAGTGTCGTCGCCCCCCACGCCTTCCTCCTCCTTTGGGTGACGCCCGCTCACCGCTGCTCCTCTCCCTCCTTTCCCTCTCCCCCACCCCCCTCTTATTTCCCCTCCCCGCCTTCCTCTCACCCACCCTCATCTCTCCCCCCCCCCCCCCCATCTCTCCCCTCCCCTCCCCCGGTCTCTCTCCTCTTTACCCCTCTCCTCCCCCCCCCCCCCAGTCGCCATGCCAGCTGCGCCCCAAGAAGCAGCCGCAGATCGCCCCATGGAGCGGCTCAAGACTTATTTTTTTAAAGGAGGGTGCGACCGCACCCATCGCAAAAAAAAAAAAGAAAAGAAATGCGTATCGTGAATTCACGATCAGTATTTGATTTTTTTTTTATTTGCTTGCCAACCGAGCAAATTGACACAGCTTTTAGATTGCCCGCCGGGACTTTAGGTGACCATTGGCAACTGGGAAACCGTTAATTTCGAGCCCTGTACATTCTCCTATCTAAACCAAATCAAGACGCCCTTAAGGTCCCAAATGGCGGATACCCATCCAGAAGATCAGCTGAAACTGCGTACCTCCAAGTTGCAACCAAATATTCAAATGCTTTCCCACAACAAAGTCATTAACTTTACAATTAACAATTCTTTTTCATTTTCTTGAAGTTAGTACACAGTTGTTAGATTTTTACAAAACAATTTTGAAGTATATCTATGGTGAAGTTTCTTGGATGCAGCCTCATTAGATTACATCTAACTTAATGCAGCATTCCGACATGAAAAGTTTCCTCACCCCTGTCCCAACTCCACCTTCTGCCTCAGCAGCAACTGCATCAATGGACTGCTGCATTAATGTAAACATGCTGATTTTTATAATATTCCACTTATATTAAAAATATGATGCAAAAAGAAAGTCGCAAACTATGGAATTCATATTTTTCAGTATTGTTATCAAGGAAAATAAAGCAGTTCCAATTTGATATTATTCATATGGATGAGAAAATATAATTGCTTTAAAACCTATGTTATTCTCACGAAAGGTAATCCCCCTTTCCCTCTCCCCCTCCTCCTATCCCCTCCCTCTTCCTCTCCACCTCTCTCCCGCTCCCCTTCCTCTCTCCCACTCCCCTTCCTCTCTCCCCCTCTCACATTGCTCCGCTCTCTCGGGGGGGGGGGGGGGTCGCGGCCGGGAGGAAAGGCGTGGACCCGGCAGACGGGATCAGACGTGGGATCGGCGGGGGGGGGGGGGCGGGGGCCAGGCCGGAGTGGCGCCTTGTGTCGAGTCCTGACCCTGGATCTGGAGTAACTCCCATGGACTAACTCTTCCTTCTGGTTTCCTGGTCCTCCATAAATATTCTAAATGGAATTTAAACTGGAGGTGGTGGGGGGTTGAACAATAAGAGCCAATTGCATTTTATCTCTTTATTTATTGTGTATATATATATGGTATGTGGTATATAAACACATTGAACTTGTATCTCCTGAAACTTTCTCGACTATAGTACAACAATTGGGAAAAAAATTAATATCAAAATGTTGGAAAGGCCCTATAACCCCCACAATTAAAATGTGGATAATGGAAAAATCGGAGACCTTACATTTGGAAAGAACTAGACTTGTCTGAATGGACAAACAAGACCTCTTTGTCAGAATATGGTCTACATTTATTGACTCCTTGAAGGGGTAGAATGGTTCAGCACTGAAAACTGGCTGAAGCTCGAACTCAGGATTAGATGAAAAGCTATACTTAATAATTTTCGAACCGATCTCCAATGTTGTATTATTAATAAATTATTTTGTTCTTCTTTACCATGCTTTTTTCCCCCTTTCGTTATTATTTTATATCTATAAATATATATATATATAGAAGCAGTCATTAAATACTTGATAATATTAGCAATGTATGACTGATATACATGAAATGTCCTTATTATGTGCTTGCTTCTAATTTTAAAAATACTTTAATAAAAAAACGTAACCATCATGTAGATAGATAGCTATCCAGACACCTAGATAACCAGATCCTGTTAGCTAGCTATCCAGCTCTCCACTTATCTCGCAATGTATCAATCAAGCAAGCTAGTTAGCGATCTTTTTAATCAACCTAGCTACCAACTATGCGGCTAGCTAACTATCTCACCATCAAGCTAGCTATCAATCTAACTCGCGACATAATTATTTAGCTATCAGTTTTGTTTGCTAATCAGGTATCTATCCATCTAGCAATCGGGATACTTGCTAAATAGCTATCTATCTTGCTATATAATGTAGCTTGCCATCCAGCTATCTAGCCATCTACCTAACTATTAACTTTATAGATAGCTAGTTATCTAACTATGTTGCTATCTAACTTCCTAGCTAGCTAGCTTGCCAGCTAACAATCTTGCTTTCTAGCGGAGTAACTGAAGACGAGTTTTGCGTCGGTCCCCATAGTGCAAGACACCAGCAGCGCCAGAATTTCAGGGGGGACGAACGGTTCAGCAGTGAGTGACGTCGCTGTTACTACGAAGAACGTGTTTGGCAGTTGAAAGGTCTCAATGTGGATAGGTCACCTGGAAAAGATGGACCAAGCCCATGTGTTCTGAAAGTGTAGTTGTAGAGATGGAGGAAGCATTGGTGGTGATCTTTCATCAATCGCTGGAGTCAGGAATGTTTATAGAGCAGTGGAAATTCGCGACTCTAACTCCAATGTTTCTCAAGACAGCGAGATATAAGAAAGAAAATGATAGCCCGACTAGTCTGACTTCCGTGGACGGTAACAATTTAGAATCCATTGTGAAGCAGGAAGGTTTGGGCATTTGGAATCACATTGTCAAATAGCCAAAGTCAGCATGATTTTGATAACGGGAGATCGTGCCTGACAGAAGGAGTAAACATGTACACTACGTTCTAAATGGAGACAGCATTCCTTAAAGCAAAGGTGCAAAGCAACTTAGTTGTACTTTCCCCATTAGGGAAAGTTGTACTTTCCCCATTAGTTCCAGAACAAGGGGTCACAGTCTAAGGATAAGGGGGAATTCCTTTAGGACCGAAATGAGGAAAACATTCTTTACACAGAGAGTGGTGAGTCTCTGGAATTCTCTGCCACAGAAGGTAGTTGAGGCCAGTTCATTGGCTATATTTAAGAGGGCGTTAGATGTGGCACTTGTGGCTAAAGGAAGTACAAAAAAAGACTTATAGGGACAACCCTATAATTCATAATAATAGGCGTATTTGGAAACAGATAGTTAAGACCCTATATCTGGATAATCTTTCTTTTAGGTTACCAATTAGGAATAACCCACTGTTTAAACCCTCAATCTTAGATGCGGGGTTTAGACTGTGGGAGGATTTAGGAATTAAAAGGATAGGACACCTTTATAGAAATGGAAATTTTTTATTATTTGAAGAGTTACAAGATATTTTTGGATTACCTTCACAACACCATTTTAGGTATTTACAAATTAGAGATTTTATTAAATGTAACACACAAGACTATAAAAAAAAAGAACCAGGCTTATTAGATGAGCTGTTTAATTTACATCCAAATACGGATAAGCTTATAGCTTATATATACAATATTATTTTAGATAAAGAGAACCCAACAACTGAAACATATCGTCAAGCATGGGAAAATGAAATCGGATTACCTATAACAAAAGAAACTTGGGAAGAATGCTTACAAAGAATACATTGGTGTTCTTTGAATGCCAGACATACACTGATACAATTTAAAGTTATATATAGATTACACTACTCGAAAACCAAATTAAAAAGTATTTTTCCTAGTCTCTCCTCTATTTGTGATAAATGTAAGAATCTTGAAGCAAATTTAATACATAGTTTGGTAACGTGTCCACGGTTGAATTATTATTGGATTGAAATGTTTAAAGTTATTTCGGAAGTTCTTAAGGTTGAACTCGACCCAGACCCAAAATTAATAATATTCGGAATCCCGGAGCCAAATTTGGTACTCACGGTTAATCAAAGAAATTTTTTTGATTACTGTTTAATAATAGGGAAAAAAATGATACTTAAATTTTGGAAGGGAACATTATCTCCAACAATTAAAATGTGGAAAGCAGAGATGTTGGAGACGTTGAATTTGGAAAGAATTAGATTTGTCCTTTTGGACAGGTATAATTCTTTTGAATCGATATGGTCTCCATATATACAGTATTTAGAAAAGTAGCTATTCTTGGAATCACGGCTCGACTGACACCCTATGGATCCGATGCGAATAACTTATTTATAATTGATATTATTGTGCATTTATTAGAGATATTTCTGAATGAAATAGTATTTCGTATAATGACTTTAGTTTTTGTTTATATATATGTAATATTTTTGTTTTTTAAATTTTCCCTTTTTATTTTCTTTTTATTTACGATTGAAGTATGTGGGAAGAATTGTTTTTATTCTTTTTTATTTACTCTTTTTTCTTTTCTCTTTTATAAAAAAAAAATTAAAAAAAAAAAAAAATGTTGGAAAGGCCCTATAACCCCCAGAATTAAAATGTGGATAATGGAAAAATCGGAGACCTTACATTTGGAAAGAACTAGACTTGTCTGAATGGACAAACAAGACCTCTTTGTCAGAATATGGTCTGCATTTATTGACTCCTTGAAGGGGTAGAATGGTTCAGCACTGAAAACTGGCTGAAGCTCGAACTCAGGATTAGATGAAAAGCTATACTTAATAATTTTCGAACCGATCTCCAATGTTGTATTATTAATAAATTATTTTGTTCTTCTTTACCATGCTTTTTTCCCCCTTTCGTTATTATTTTATATCTATAAACATATATATATATATATAGAAGCAGTCATTAAATACTTGATAATATTAGCAATGTATGACTGATAAACATGAAATGTCCTTATTATGTGCTTGCTTCTAATTTTAAAAATACTTTAATAAAAAAACGTAACCATCAAGTAGATAGATAGCTATCCAGACACCTAGATAACCAGATCCTGTTAGCTAGCTATCCAGCTCTCCACTTATCTCGCAATGTATCAATCAAGCAAGCTAGTTAGCGATCTTTTTTATCAACCTAGCTACCAACTATGCGGCTAGCTAACTATCTCACCATCAAGCTAGCTATCAATCTAACTCGCGACATAATTATTTAGCTATCAGTTTTGTTTGCTAATCAGGTATCTATCCAGCTAGCAATCGGGATACTTGCTAAATAGCTATCTATCTTGCTATATAATGTAGCTTGCCATCCAGCTATCTAGCTATCTACCTAACTATTAACTTTATAGATAGCTAGTTATCTAACTATGTTGCTATCTAACTTCCTAGCTAGCTAGCTTGCCAGCTAACAATCTAGCTTTCTAGCTAAGTAACTGAAGACGAGTTTTGCGTCAGTCTTCACAGTGCAAGACACCAGCAACGCCACTATTTCAGGGGCGACGAACGATTCAGCAGTGAGTACAGTCGCTGTTACTGCGAAGAACGTGTTTGGCAGTTGAAAGGTCTCAAGGTGGATAGGTCACCTGGAAAAGAAGGACTAAGCCCATGTGTTCTGAAAGTGTAGTTGTGAACATTGGTGGTAATCTTTCATCAATCGCTGGAGTCAGGAATGTTTTAGAGCACTGGAAATTCGCGACTCTAACTCCAATGTTTCTCAAGACAGCGAGATATAAGAAAGAAAATGATAGCCCGACTAGTCTGACTTCAGTGGACGGTAACAATTTAGAATCCATTCTTAAGCAGGAAGGTTTGGGCATTTGGAATCACATTGCCAAATAGCCAAAGTCAGCATGATTTTGATAACGGGAGATCTTGCCTGACAGAAGGAGTAAACATGTACACTACTTTCTAAATGGGGACAGCATTCCTTAAAGCAAAGGTGCAAAGCAACTTAGGAATACTGGAGATAGACACAAGGAGTGCATGCAAAGGCCAAGGAACAGTACGCTTGCTAGATACAAAAAAGGTAGAGTAACACGGCGGGACAGGCAGCTTCAATGTAGAGAAGGAATGGGTGAAGTTTCGGGTCGAGACCCTTCCTAGATGTCTACCTTCGTTTAAACCAGCATCTGCAGTTCATTTTTTTACGGAACACCACCCTTGCCTAGCATCGAACCCGTATATTAGGCGCTGTGAGGCAGCAGGACTACTACCTGCGGAATTGTGCCGATCTCACATCATAAATAAGTGGAACAGGGGCATAATCCTCAATATGTATCTAATGGGGAAAGTAAGGCAGATTCGATATCCACCCCACTCACATTGTGCGCATTCTTCACAACCTGCTGTACTTAATTCTAAGATATTCCATAGAATATGTGGAATTACATTTTCGAGCAAATAGTTCAACAATTGAGGATTATTAGATAATTTATTGAGGGATTGAAATAAAAAGGAAAACAATCGTGACACATAGTGACATAGGATGGGAACAGTAGGACGGAGAAGACAAGAGAGGCAGTATAATGTGGATAAATGTGAGGTTATCCACTTTGGTGGCAAAAACATGATGGAAGACTATTATCTGAATGGTGGCAGATTAGGAAAAGGGGAAATGCAACGAGCCCTGGGTGTCATGGTACACCAGTCATTGAAAGTAGGAATGCAGGTGCAGCTAGCAGTGAAGAAAGCAAATGGTATGTTAGCATTCATAGCCAAAGCATTTGAGTATAGGAGCATGGAGGTTCTGCTGCAGTTGTACAGGGTTTTGGTGAGGCCACACCTGGAGTATTGCGTACAGTTTTGGTCTCCAAATCTGAGGAAAGACATCCTTGCCATAAAGGGGGGTACAGAGAAGATTCACCAGACTGATTCCTGGGATGTCGGGACTTTCATATGAGGAAAGATTGGATAGACTCGGCTTGTACTCGCTGGAATTTAGAAGATTGAGGGGGGATCTTATAGAAACTTACAACATTCTTAAGGGGTTGGACAAGCTAGATGCTGGAACATTGTTCCCGATGTTGGGGGAGTCCAGAACAAGGGGTCACAGTCTAAAGATAAGGGGGAATTCCTTTAGGACCGAGATGAGGAAAACATTCTTTACACAGAGAGTGGTGAGTCTCTGGAATTCTCTGCCACAGAAGGTATTTGAGGCCAGTTCATTGGCTATATTTAAGAGGGCGTTAGATGTGGCACTTGTGGCTAAAGGGATCAGGGGGTATGGAGAGAAGGCAGGTACGGGATACTGAGTTGGATGATCAGCCATGATCACATTGAATGGCGGTGCAGGCTCGAAGGGCCGAATGGCCTACACCTGCACTTATTTTTTTTCTATGTTTCTAAGCGGGAAAACCATCAGATGTGAACAACACTGAGATGTATAATTGAGGAACTATCACGCGCCGGGCAACGGCCCTGAGCTTGGAGGTGGATTCACATTTGAGTTATTTGTACACGCGGGACCGAATGACCTTCTGCGGTGTTGTATATGTTACTTAACTCCAATATTCTGCCACTCGGCTTCTACTGGAGAGGATCAATGGCAATGATGTCCTTGCCATGTATCCCACTCTGTTTTAACCCAAAACCGACGTGGGTGAGTTGATGTCGGTCTCAGATCTTTCTCGACACACGCTGAATTGTCTACTGTCAGCAAATTGGCGGTGAGTGGATGGGTCCTGACATTGGGCCGGTCAACGTTTGTCTGAAATTAACCGGAGTCAGACGGAATGGATTGATGGAGCGTGTGAGCCCTCTAGCGGATCCGCAGTGGAATAACAGGACTGCTGAACTCAACCGGTTCCTCACTCGTTCTTGGTTTTTCCGCGGGTCCCGCCAGAGGTCCTTGTTCGATTTTCCACCGAGGCGCGTGTATTGCATCGCCCAATTAAATGCAAATTTCTCAATCGCGATTCGTAAATGATGGAAGGAACCGGAGAGTTTTGAATTGCATTCATGTTTTAAGTATCACATTCTTTTTCTTCTTTAGAGTTTGTAACTATCCAATTTCCATTGTTCTCCGGATGGGAGAGAAACTAAGATTCTCATCCTCCTTTGAGGTTTCAACCCGGGTAATGCATGTCCGTGTGCAGTCCTTCCCGCAGTGATGGATACTACTGTTAACTACCCTCTGGGCACATTGTGAGACGCTGGCATATCGTACAGGTATTATTTTAATTAGATTTGCCGCTATAACGTAGACACAGACCTATCACCCCACTGAGCCCATGCCGACCACTGATCAACCGTTCACCTTAATTCCACGTTATCCCACGTTCACATCCACAATTACAAACCACGGGCAAGTTCACACAGACCTAAAAAATAAACAGCACGTCTCCGAGATGTGGGAAGAAACATGAACACTAACACATGCGGATCCAGGGGTAACGTGAAAACTCCATCCAGGCAGCGCACGAGGTCAAGGGTGAACCCGGCTCTCTGCCGCTGTGAAGTTGCAGATTTACCATCCTCACCACTCTGCCGCTCTTGTGCAACATGTATCTGTCTCTCATCACAATTCTCAATTTGTGCCTCAGTGGCGAGAAGAAAACTGATTCACTCACCGTCTACGCGCGCTGAATGTCTTCGTCATTAACTAGTTGGGATATTATTTTGAATGTATAAGGGGGACATATACTGATCATAGAAAAAAACGAACGAAAATTGCAGGTAATTGCATCATTCTTTGAACGACTGGAAGTAAAAAGAGAACACTTTCCCCCACGAGCAGTGGCACAGGATGGGAACTAGAAGCCGCGGAGGACGGGAGAGGCAGCGAACTCACCATGCCCAAATAACACCGAGGAGCCATGAACCCTCTGTAGTCGCCGTTACGGACGACTAGATGTGCATGCCCTCTCGTCGAGAACATACTCCGCGGCTTGGAGTGCCCAAATCGGACACTTTCTTGTCGGAGACCGCGGCTTCAGGATGTTATCCGTCGGAGCTCTTCTCTGGCGATCCCCGGCAAGGGATCCCAGGCTCCGGATGCTAACTCCACGTCCAGAAACTCTGCAGACGACAGCCCCATGATGCCAAAGTCACCAGGCCAGCGATCGGAGCTCTCCTTTCTGGCGACCCCGGCAAGGTTTCGACCTGCTCCGCGATGGCAGTGACTGAAAAATGTTTTTTTCTCCTGCCCCCCCTCCCCTTCACCCATCACATAAGACATACCGAGAGACACTAAAACAAACATTTGGACATACTAAAAAACACCGAATAAATTCGAAATAACGAACACCACCGACTCACGGTGGCTCCAACCGACCAATTAGACAGCTATCTAGCTACTTAATAATAACATTGGTGGACAGGTAGCCGGCTAGATAACTAGATAGCTCGTCAGCGTGTTAAATAGTTAAATATACAGAAAGGGAACTATATACGTTGCTGCATACCTCGATATAAAGATCGTTAGATAGCTCGATATCTAGACAGATATTCTGGAGAATTGTCTCAACCCAAAATGTCATCTGTTCCTTATGTCCAGAGATGGTGCCTGTCCCATTGAGTTACTGCAGCAGTTATCCAGCTGTCCAGACAGCGAACTAGTTAACTTCATGGTAAAATTGGTAATTCGCTTTATAACTAGATTGCTCACCAGCTAGATAGATAGCTAGAGAGCTAGATATCTAGATAGATAGCTGGCTAGCTATAGCTGGATAGCTCGATGTTTTGGTAGTCAGATAGCTGTATATCCGGAGATGATACCCAGGTAGCGAGATAGCCAGGTATCCAGACTTCCATAATATGAAGCTAGCTGGCTCGTTAAGCAGATAGCCAAATGTATAGTCCGATACGTAGATTGCCTGCTGGCCAAATAGGTATACAGGCAGACGACACCCTGACGTGGCATCGAAGGACGGGACGCCGAACCGAAGAAGTGGAAACGAAATAAGCGAACGGAAACGACGCCAAAAAGCCAAATAACTGAAAGCTGACGACGCAGAAAAGCCAAATAACCGCAAGCGTACAAGCCGAAAGCCAACTAACCGAAAGGGTGGGTCGCCGAAAGCCAACTAACCGAAAGGGTGGGGCGGCTAAAAGCCAATGAACCGAACGGGCGGGCCGCCTAAAAGCCAACTCACCAAAAGGGCGCATTACCGAAACGCCAAATCACCGAAAGGCCCATAACGTCTAGAAGCCAATGCATCTGAAGGCCGCAATGACGAAACGCCAAATAACGGAATGACGTCGCCGGGAGGGCGGGACTTGTCAGCAATTGATCCAGACCCCCGCGTCCAGCACATCACTGGCCGGGGGAGACGTGCTGTTCGGCCTACACAAGACATCGGTGACTCGGCACTCTGAACCTGAGCACCAAGGTGTAAGCGGCCGAATGAGCGCATCCCGCGGGACAGCCCCCACTCTCCCACGGCCACGACCGCCCTCCGCTTCGTCTCCCGCATGCGGCCTTTGCTGGAGACCGACCTCGGAGCTCCAACCGCGGGAGCCAGCAGGACTTAATATCGCGGAACTAGAGGTCTCTGGTTGGAGACCGACTTCGAGAGCTCCAAACCTCAGGGGCTTCGATCGCTCCGACGGGTAGGTTCGACTGCCCCAGCCGCGGGAGAATGCAGGCACAGGTTATTGATTTGGGAAGATCAGCCATGATCAAAGTGAATGGCGGTGCTGGCTCAAGGGGCCGAATGACCTCCTCCAGCACCTATTTACTATGTTTCGAGAATAAAGAGGGAAGACATTTGAACTTTATTGCCTTCCATCACAGTGAGGTATGTGGGCAATCCGCTGTGGTGGATGCTTATATTAACTTTCATGTAGTTGTGTGTCTTGTGCTTTTTTTAGTATGGCTCTATGGAAATACGGATATCACTCCACCTTAATTGGTAGACGGACATTAAAAATCTTTTGAAACCTTTGAAATGGGACTAACAGTGTTGGGCATATTGGTCAGCATGGGCGAGTTGGGCCGAAGGGTCTGCTTCCACACTCTATGACTCTATGACTCTAAGATCTCTGTTGACGTCCTTGCATCCTTCCCTGGTGAGGTTCCCTGTTGAAAACTTAAAACTTAGATACAAATCAGGCTGAGCAGGTGTTGGCAGATGTACAAAACAATCTCAGGACAATCTCAAGAGGTATTTCAGAAATAGCAGATAAACAGAATTTCACAACTGGTTTAAAGTTGCCGAATTAATGTGCAACTGGGAGAAATGTAATTGACAACATCAGGATTTCGTGAGGTATAAATAAACGCGAGCGGGACCTTGAGCTACTGGCAGTGACGATCTACCTGGGACCATTGTCAGTACAGGCGGCATCTTTATGTCCCACCTACATCAGCGATGGGGCTGAGTGTCTATCAGCGGGCACTTATATTGTTGAAAGTCCAGTATTACTTTCGTTACATCATTACAGTCATCGGACTGCTCAGTAAGTCGTTTTATCTGCTTGCCATTGTGTTGAGGGGGTGAATTTTGCAACTGCTCCTTCGGTTCACGAGAGTGAAGCTTTGACCGGGGTTTGTCCATCTAAAGTACCCGCCACGCAAACACAACTCCACACCAGGTCTCTAATTTTACTTCAAGAAAATGCATATTGTGTACTGTGTTAGTAGATGTCAGTTAGAGTAGGTCGGCGGCTAATGCCTTCGGGGAACTGAAGAGGCTCGCCGATAGGAGAGGGAGACTAAACACTCGTAGTGGCTCAGAAAGGGTCGCAGTGCGCGGTCCCTGCGCCGCTCTGATGAAAAAATGATGCCACTGTCAACACAAATCCTCACCTTTAATGCCACTGAAAAGCCAGAATTAGAATCCTTTGTTTGCCGATCACCCGGACATTTGTTAGGACGGTTTCTGAAATGTGTAGTAATTCCGGATGGGGAAGTCGGCACAAAGGTGGCGTTCAGTACCGGGGCTCTACTGGACACGGCTACTCCATCTCACCCCACACCACGCAAGCCCACCTTCAATGGACGGCCGCTGGTTGCACTCAGAACCTCGGGGTTTATGCGTTCGTTGTGTGGTCATTAATGGATCGACGCATTTGTTAATTACACATTATCAGTGTGTATTGAGTTGAAGCCAGTTTGCAAGTAAAAATTTCATCATTCCGTATTCGATACACATATGGCAATAGAACACTTTTCACAACTCCACATTCACAATACATTTCTTTGTAAGTATTCACAGTAAGTGTATCCCGGTTTTATGCCATGTTGATAATCGTGGCGCTACGAGTTTAATGATGGGTTGGGGTAATTGGAAGATAGTATGTGAGTGTTTTCTCATTTGATAGAGTGAATTAATCAACAGCTTCCTTTGTGTAGGAGATGGTGGTAGCATGGCTTGTGGGAGCGGGTGTGAGGGGGTTGATTCTGGGACGTCAGAACCAATTCCCGAGGTGTTGTGGAACTAACTCAACGAATCACCAGTGAAGGGAGGTGCCCACTTGATTAATCCATTGATATACTTGCATCTGCACGATCAGTTATTTTTCATGCGCTTGTCAACATATAGATAGCTGATTATTGCATATTGCCCATAGCATCAGTTGGTATCACCAGTTTAGATATCACTTTGGCTGTGGGCTTGGTTTTCTTGGTTGAGCCCTTCTCCTGGTATTATAACACCCACTTTGTGTTTTAATTATGATTGACCAGACGGAGGCGATCTTTTCTGGATCTGAAGGTGAATCTGAATGTGGCTCTGGTGGCTGCCATACCGCAGGACAGCAGTAGGGGTCGCGCCTGCACCATAATCACCCACATTGAGAACACCTTGTCCCTGATGACCAGTTTCAAAGGCTGCTTGTAATCATTTCCTCACAGGTAATTTAGTGGCGATCGTCGTTCTCGGACGAGGAAAGTGCGGACTGTCTCGATGCATCACCCACTATATGGTGGCGATGGCGGCAGCAGATCTATTGGCCGTCTTCTGCAACGTGGCGATATTTTTCCTTTACGCTGCGATATTTCGGCACATTCCCACTATTGCATGCACCCTACAACAAGTGATGACCTATGTGTCCCTGGACTGCTCAGTCTGGTTAACTGTCGCATTTACATTTGATCGCTTTGTGGCCATTTGTTGCCAGGGCTTTAAGAGCAGGTACTGCACGGTTAGAATCGCCAGGGTAGCGATAGCAACAGTGTATGTGGTGAGTTTAATACGGAACATCCCCTACTACTTTGCATTTTATTCTGAATATATAGACCTGCCCGTTGGATGCATGGAAAAGCCGGAATATTATTCCCACCCCGGGTGGATTGCTTTCTCCTGGATTCACCACATTTTAACTCCTCTGCTTCCGTTTTTCATTATTTTGTTGCTTAATATCCTGACGGTCAGGTCGATCGTGGTGGCGAGCCGAGCCCGCAGGAAGCTCCGAGCTCCCGTCAGTGGCGAGAAACAGGAGGACCCGGAGTTGGAGGGTCGAAGGAAATCGATCATTTTACTCTTCTGTGTGTCCGGCAGTTTCATCCTCCTGTGGCTGACGGAGGTGATGACCTTTATTTATACGCATATTGCCAACATGCACAATGCCCCACACTGGGCTCATCCTTTGGCAATGGCACAAGCAGCCGGGGACATGCTTAAAATTCTGAGTTCGTGCACGAACACGTTTATTTATGTGGTGACCCAGTCTAAGGTTAGAGACGAACTGAAGATTTCAATCAAATATCCCTACACATTGTTTCTTAAGCTTGTTAGAAAGTAAAATAGATTTAAGAATTGTGTAATTGATAATGAAGGGATAACGGGGTAACCCTAGCAGCAGCGTCTATTACTATTTGAAATATAGATACACTGGTGTGTCTGAGAATGTTGCATTAAGGTAGCCATGGTGAATGTTTGGAGCAACGATCTCTGGACTGAAACAATGCCAGCTGATACCCGGAGCCGATTGCCACCTCCAGTTTAAATTCCATTTGAAATATTTTGGAGGACCGGGAAACCAAGAAACCAAGAAGGGAGTGAAGGAGACCAGCTCTGAGTATTGCTGGACCGGGCTCATTGTATGTGTAAAGGACCGAGCAGACCGGTTGTATCATGATCCTAAAATCGGTTACAGTATTTAAACTATTGATGGATTTGTGCGATATGGATCGTATGCAAATCAGAATAATTTGGACTATTAACAATTAAATGTTTTTTTTACCGCATTTTGCATGTGACGGGTTCATGTACACCTTTGCTGCAAAGTGCTCTGTCCGTCAAAGCCTGCTGGATCTCCGCTTGCCAACCATTTAAACTCCCCTTCACGAGGTGGGAGATTGCAACTTTCACGTGGTCCACCCTGCGTCGACTGATGCAATCAACTCCACGTGCACAAACAAAAGATCAAATAGAACAAGTTGACCTTCAACTTTAGGCTGTGCACGCCACACGCAAAAAGAAGTAGACTCCCCTTCGCAGTCCCATCTCGACCTGTCTGTCGTTAGTTTCATCGTTTGCCATGGTGAAGCCGCGCATTATTGCAGGAAATAGACATCATACTTGCATTTAGGTAGTTTGTAACCTAACGGCATCAACTTCAAGTTCGACTCGTGAAACAATACAGCAGGGAAACAGTCACTTTGGTCTAACTTGCCCATGGATACTCGTCTCATCTGCCCGCTTTTGCCGCATATCCCACAAACCATCCCCTACCCGTGTACCTGTCGTAATGTCGTTTACATGGTGTTATTCTACCTGTCTCAACTACCGCTACTGGCAGCTCGCTCCATGTATCCATCACCCTTTCAATGTCAAAATCGTCCCTCAGCTTCCTCTCAAATCCTGCCACACTCATCATAAACCAATGTCATCTGGTTTTGATTCCCCCACTGGGTAAAACTTAACGCTTGCTGATATATTCTCATCGGTGTTTGAGAAAACTGTATTCTCCATGTGCCCTCACTGAAAAATCATGTACACTCGTAACACAGCTCCTCTGCTCAATCTACCTATACTCTTCCTATCTACCCCTGTCTGCTTGTGAGGCCACTTTTAGGATACGTTGTACCTGCACCCATCGATCTCTCATGTTCTACAACTTTCCACAGGGCCATGCTGTTCACTGTGAAGATACTGCCCTAGTTCACGACCAGAAAACAACATCGTGCACTTATCTGCGTTAAAGTCCATTCGCCATGCCTCAGCCCCCTTATCCAGCAATTTTGGACAATCATCTTTAGTGTCATCTTTAGTGTCAGTCTGAAGAAGGGTCTCAACCCGAAACGTCCCCTATTCTCTCTCTTCATAAATGCTGCCTCACCCGCTGAGTTTCTCCAGCATTTGTTGTCTACTTTCGATTTTTCCAGCATCTGCAGTTCCTCCTTTAACATTTCCTGTCATCTTATTTTGTGTCGGTTCCAATCTCATTAATCGTGCTCCGTTTAAGGACACTTTCCTGTAGACATTTGATAAATTCCTTCTCATCAAAACCCTTTGCCCTTGGGCCGTCACGGTCTTTATTTGGGAATGTTAATGTCCACTACTCTGACAATACTATTAGCCTCAAAGCTGCCTCCAATCTCCGGATATATATTTGTTCTTCTCATGTCCGTGGCCCTGTATTACACCTACAACAAGACAAGCATTTCCATTTATGCGTAGCTCCGATTTTAGTGGCTGATAGGACGAACTGGCTGAGGAACGATTGAAAAGACCAGGCTTGTATTCACTGGAGTTTAGAAGGATGAGAGGGGATCATATAGAAACATGTAACATTCTGAAAGGACTGGACAAGCAAGATGCAGGAAAAAAGTTCCCAATGTTGGGCGAGTCCAGAATCAGGGGGCACAGGCATAGAATAAAGCGGTGGCCATTTAAGACTGAGGTGAGAAAAAGCCTTTTTTTGTATTTGTGGAATTCCCTGCCACAGTGGAGGCCAAATCACTGGATGGATTTCAGAGAGAGTTAGATAGAGCTCTAGGGGCTAGTGGACTCAAGGGATATGGGGAGAAGGCAGGCACGGGTTATTGATTGGGGACGATCAGCCATGATCGCAATGAATGGCGGTGATGGCTTGAATGGCCTCCTCCTGCACCTATTTTCTATGTTTCAATGTTTCAATGTTTCTATGTAACGGCAGTAATGGCATCTCCAACATCTGCCGGGAAGTTCACATTCATCGGAAAGAGGATTCCCACCCCGCACCTGTACCCTTGACCACGGGACTCCAAATGTTTCAGCATGTGGGCCACATTATATATTTACCACATAGGAAAAGACAATCCGTCCGTTTTATAAATGTAATGAAAGAGGGAGAGAGAGAGAGAGAGAGAGAGAGAGAGAGAGAGAGAGAGAGAGAGAGAGAGAGAGAGAGAGAGAGAGAGAGAGAGAGAGAGAGAGAGAGAGAGAGAGAGAGAGAGAGAGAGAGAGAGAGAGAGAGAGAGAGAGAGAGAGAGAGAGAGAGAGAGAGAGAGAGAGAGAGAGAGAGAGAGAGAGAGAGAGAGAGAGAGAGAGAGAGAGAAGCAGAGAGGGCAGAGGGAGCGGGTAGAGAGTGAGAGTGCAGAGGCAGAGAGAAGCAGAGGGCAGAGAGAGAGGACAGCGAGAGAGTGCAGAGCGAGAGGGTGGAGGCAGTGTTAGGGCGGAGACAGAGGGCAGAGGCAGAGGGTAGAGACAGAGAGAGGGCAGAGACAGAGAGAGAACAGAGACAGTGTGAGGGCAGAGACAGTGTGAGGGCAGAGACAGAAAGAGGGCAGAGACAGTGTGAGGGCAGAGACAGAGAGAGGGCAAAGACATGGGGAGAGGCAGAGAGAGAGTGAGTCAAAGAGAGAGAGGGAGCAGATAGAGAGGGCAGAGAGGTCAGAGGGAGAGGGCATCGAGCGCATAGAGAGGGTCAATAAGGCAGATGATAGTGAGATAGATAGGCAGAGGGAGACAGAGGGAGGGGCAGTGAGAGAGAATTAGAGGCACAGAGAGAGATAGAGAGTGTGTAAGAGAGATGCATAGAGAGAGGCAGAATGATAGGCAGAGAGAGATGGCAGAGAAGGGGGGGGGAAGAGAGAAGGTAGATTGGGAGTGGACACCGAGAAGGCAGAGAGGGATAGAGCCAGAGAGAGACAGAGAGAGGGCGCAGATAGAGAGGGCAGAGAGCGAGGGCAGAGATAAGGCAGAGAGAGGCAGAGAGAGTGCAGTAAGAGAGAGGGAAAATAGAGAGGCCAGGTAAAGAGAGGCCAGATATGGAGAGGCAGAGAGGGCTTAGAGAGGCAGAGGCAGACATAGAGGCAGAAAGACAGAGAGAGTTGCCGAGAGAGGGAGAGATCAGAGAGAGAGAGAGAGAGAGAGAGAGAGAGGGCAGAGACAGGCATAGGGGAGAGACATGCGGCAGAGAGAGAGGGCAGAGAGAGAGGGGGCAGAGAGAGAGAGATGCTAGGCATTGAGAGAGGTAGAGAGAGGGGGAGTAGAGGGAGAGGGGGCAGATAGAGAGGGGCAGATAGAGAGAGAGAGGCAGAGCGAGAGACAGACAGACAGACAGACAGACAGACAGACAGACAGACAGACAGACAGACAGACAGACAGACAGACAGACAGACAGACAGACAGACAGACAGACAGACAGACAGACAGACAGACAGACAGTGAGAAGGGCAAAGAGGGAGGCAGAGAGGGAGAGAGGGAGGGGTGAGAGAGATAGAGATGGGGAGAGAGAGAGGAGGGGAGAGAGAAAGAGAGGGGGTGAGAGAGAGGGGGGAGAGGGGGATGGGAGAGAGAGGGAGGAGAGGAGAGAGAGAGAGAGAGAGAGAGAGAGAGAGAGAGAGAGAGAGAGAGAGAGAGAGGTAGAGAGAGAGAGAGAGAGAGAGAAAGAGAGAGAGAGAGAGAGAGAGAGAGAGAGAGAGAGAGAGGAGAGGTGGGATAGAGAAAGGGGAGAGAGAGAGAGGCGGAGAGAGGGCAGAGAGGGGAGAGAGACAGAGGGCAGAGAGAGAGAGAACAGAGAGAGAGAGAGAGAGCAGAGAGTGAGGGGGCAGAGAGGAATGATCGCACACTATACCGCGCCACCGTCACTTTCCGACTGCAGTCGCCGAGCAACCCCCCCCCCCCCCCCCCCCCCCGACCTTTTCGGCTCGAAGGGCCGAATGGCCTACACCTGCACCTATGTTCTACGTTTCTATGTTTCTATCCATTGCAAACTACTTCACGGCGGCCTTGTGATGTGCCGGAATAAATGACTGAGCGCCCCCTGCAGACCAGTTCTGTCATGATCCTAAAATTGGCCGCAGTATTTCAATAATACTATTGACGGATTGTGTTATGGGTCGTATGCAAATCAGAATAATTTGACTTATTAAAAATTAAATGTATTTTTACCGCATTTTGCATGTGATATGATCATGTACACCTTTGCTGCAAAGTGTCTGTCCGACAAAGCCTGCTGGATCTCCGCTTGCCAACCATGTTAACTCCTCTTCACGGGATGGGATATGGCAACATTCACGTGGTCCACCCTGTTTCGACTAATGCAATCAACCCGACGTGCACAAACAAAATATCAAATAGAACAAGTTGGCCTACAACTTTAAGCTGCGCACGCCACACGCGAAAAGAAGAAGACTCCCTTCACATTCCCATCCCACTGGTCCCACCGTCTTCACTGATGTGCGACCAAGCACACCATGAGCTCCTCCGCATCTTGCTTTCAGCAGGAAATGCCTCAAATGTTCGATGAGCCCACATCAGACAACATTGATGAACATTTCTATCCTCGCAAAACATGAGAAACATTTAGATATTTTAATTTTATTTTATAGGAACTTTTGAAATCTTCTGTACCTTCTCGTATCTCTAGTTTCCCTCCCCCCTGACAATCAGTCTGAAGAAGGGTCTCGACCCGAAACGCCACCTATTCCTTCGCTCCATAGATGCTGCCTCACCCGCTGAGTTCATCCAGCAATTTTGTCTGCCTGTAATTTCAAGATAATTTCACCCAATTCAATCTCACACAAACCAACCTCCCATCTGTTGAATTAATTTACACCTCACGCTGCCTCGGCAAGGCCAGCAGCATAATCAAGGACGTCGCGCCCTGGCCTCATTCCTTTTCCCATCTGGGATAAGGTACAGGAGTGTGCATACGCACACCACCAGATTCAGGGGCAGCTTCTTCCCAGCTGTAATCAGGCAACCGAATCATCCACCCACAGCCAGAGACCAGTACCGAACCACTATCTACCTCATTGGTGACCCTTGGACTATCCATGATCAGGCTTCGCTAGCTTTCCCTTGCACTAAACGTTATCCCTCATCATATATTTACACACCGTAAATGGTTCAATTGTAATCATGTGTTGTCTTTCTGCTGACTGGTTAGCACGCAACAAAAGCTTTTCACTCTACCTCAGTACACGTGTTAACAAACTAAACTGAACAGAACTGAAAATCATGGGAATTTGGTTTCCTATCCTTGAAAAAGATTAACTCAAGTTTACAATTTATGTCATCTGATATTTTGAGCCCCATATCTGAAGAAATTTGTGCTGGAGAGGGCACAGAGGAGAATTAGGAGAATGATCCCAGGAATGATTGGGTTAATGTCTGATGAGCACAAGGTCATGAGGAAAAGGAGTAGAGTTAAGCCATTCGGCCTGTCAAGTCTACTACGTCATTCAATCATGGTTGATCTATCTCTACCTCCTAACCCCATTCTCCTGCCTTCTCCCCATAACTCCTGACCCCCGTACTGATCAAGAGTTAATTTGACAGCACTGGGGCCTCATTGAAATTTATGGTATAGTGAAAGACCTGGATAGAATGGATGTGGAGAGGATGTTTCCACTCGTGGGAGGGTCTCCGACCAGAGACCATTGCCTCAGAATAAAAGGGCATACCTTTAGAATTAAGATCAGAAGGATTGTATTTAGTCCGAGGCTGGTGAATCTGTGGAATTCATTGCCACAGATGGCTGTGGAGGCCAAGTCAATGGATATTTTAAAGGTGGAGATTGATAGATTATTGATTAGTACAGGTGTCAGGGTTGCGGGGAGAATGCAGGAGAATGGGATTGAAAGGGATAGACCAGTCATGTTGAATGGGAGAGTGGATTTGATGGGCCAAATGGGCCAATTCTGCTGCTATCACTTGTGGACATGATTATTTTCCATGTAGACCATTCTACTGACCTTCTGTAAAGAACAATGTCCCCAGGTACTTCTAAACTACGTTCATCTAAACGGAAAACACTTTTCAGTGGACTGAGCACTAATTGAGTTAACCATATGCCAATTTCCTAGCACGAGGGATGACTGTTTAAAACTAATCACCGAGTTGAGGGGTTATAGAGATGAACAGCATAGAAACAGGCGCTTCGATCTATCCTCCATGCCAATTATGTTCCCATACTGGGCTGGTCCCATTTCCCTGCATTTGGTCCATATCTCTCTAAACCATCCCTGTCCATGAGCCTGTCCAAATGTATTTTAAATGTTGTTATAGTACCTGCCTCAACTACCTTCTCTGGAAGATCGTTCCATACACTCGCCACCCTTTGAATGAAGTATGTTCACCTATGTTGAGCGCTTGGCGGCACTGGGCCTGTACTCGCTGGAGTTTAGAAGAATGAGGGGGGAACCTCATTGCAACATACAGAATAGTGAAAGGATAGAGTGGATGTATCAAACATTCCCCCGTCTCAGCTTAAACCTGGCCCTGTCATCCTTGATTTCCCTATACTGTGTAAAACGTACTGTGCATTCACCATGTCTATTCCCCTCATGCCCGTGTACGCCTCTTTACAACCACCCCTCAGTCCCCTGCACTCGAAGGAATAAAGTCCTAACCTGGCCAAACCCCCCAATAGTTCAGACCCTCAAGTCCTGGCAAAATCCACATAAATCTTCCAGGTCCTCTTGCCAGCATCATAAAAGCTCTGTTTAGAGAAGCGTGAAGGGATGTAGGATAATGTGAGTGTGCGGGGATCGCTGGTCGGAATGGACCCGGTGGATCGAAAGGCCGGTTTCCGCACTGTATCTCTAAACCAAACTAAGAATTAATATTTTGATCGAACGATATAGCACGTATCAATTGATTGAACTAATTATAGACCAGTGACTTTACCCTTCCTAATGCTTCATGTGAACTGCAAATATGTCTCTGCAAAAGGCTCACGTTCTCAGGAGCAGAGATTTAGCAGGTTATTTATATTATAAGAGACGTTTTCACTGAAACAGGTACAATACATCTACATCAATGATTTCGACGAGAACACACAGGGCAAGATTAGCAAGTTCGCTCATGATAGAACATTGGGTGGTTTTGAAGATAGTGACTGTGAAAGATAGCAGCAGGTTCTGGATCCATTGGCCTGGTGGGCGGAAGAATGGTTGATGGAATTTAATACAGAGCAATGTGAGGTGTTGCATTTTGGGACGTCTAACAAGGGCAGGACCTATGCAGTGAATGGTAGGCCACTGGGTAGTGTTGTGGACTACAAATATCTAGGAGTGCATGTGCATGCTTCCTTGAAGGTCGAGTCGCAGATAGATAAGTTGGGCATAAAGGTTTTTGGCACATTGGCCTTCATCAGTCAGAGTACTAAGTTTGGAAGGTAGACAAAAGTGCTGGAGAAACACAGCGGGTGCGGCAGCATCAATGGAGTGAAGGAAATAGCCAACGTTTCAGGCCGAAACCCTTCTCCAGATTAAGTTTAGAAATTGGGAGGTCATCTCACAGTTGTATAAGGCATTGGTGAGATCGCATTTAGAATATTGTGTTCAGTTCTGTGTATCATGTTATAGGAAAGATATTGCCAAGTTTGAAATGGTACAGAAAAGGTTTACGAGGACGTTGCC
This sequence comes from Raja brachyura, assembly GCA_963514005.1. The sequence continues at coordinate 5,855 of CAUPSL010000658.1, read as the reverse complement.
AGGACTAGAGGGTGTGAGCTATATTGTGAGTCCGCTGGTTCTTCATTCATTGGAGCGCAGGATTATGAGAGGTGATCTTATAGAGGTGTATAAACTCATGTCAGGAATACATCGGGTAGATGCACACAGACTCTTGCCCAGAGTAGAGGAATCGAGGACCAGAGGACATAGGTTCAATGTGAAGGGGAAAGATTTAATAGGAATCTGCAGGGTTACTTTTTCATACAAAGGGTGCTGGGTGTATGGAACAAGCTGCCAGAGGAGGTAGTTGAGGCTGGGACTATCACAACGTTTAAGAAACAGTTGGACAGGTACATGGATAGGGCAGGTTTGGAAGGATATGGACCAAGCGCATGCAGGTGGGGACTAGTGTAGCTGGGCCATGTTGGCCGGTGTGGCAGGTGGGGCAGGTTGGGCGGAAGGGCCGGTTTTCACACCGTATCACTCTACGACTCTAGTTTAGTTTAATTTAGAGATACAGCACGGAAACAAGCCCTTCGGTCCACCAAATCCGCAACGACCAGTGATCCCCGCTCACTAACACTACGCACACTAGGGACATCTTTACATTTATACCAAGCCAATTACCCTGCAAACTTGCACGTTTTTGAAGTGTGGGAAGCACCCGGAGAAAACACTATCAAGCAAGCTATCCATCTAATTCGCGACATAATTATCAACCTATCCGTTTTGCTTGCTAATTTGCTATCTATCCAGCAGCAATCGGGATATCGTGCTAAATAGCTAGCTATCTTGCTGTATAATGTAGCTTGCCATCCAGCTATCTAGCTACCTACCTAACTATTAACTTTAAGATAGCTAGTTATCTAACTGTCTTGCTATCTAACTCCCAGCTAGCTAGCTTGCCAGCTCATAATCCAGCTTTCTAGCTAAGTAACTGAAGATGGAGTTTTTGCGCCAGTCTCCAAAGTGCAAGACACCAGCCAACGCCAGATTTCAGGGGGGACGAAAGATTCAGCAGTGAGTGCAGTCGGTGTTACTGCGAAGAACGTGTTTGGCAGTTGAACGTTCTGAAGGTGGATAGGTCATCTGGAAAAGATGGACTGAGCCCATGGGTTCTGAAAGTGTAGTTGTAGAGATGGGGGAAGCATTGGTGGTGATCTTTCATCAATCGCTGGAGTCAGGAGTGGTTTTAGAGCACTAAAACTCCACTGTTTATTAAGAGAGCGAGATACAAGAAAGGAAATGATAGCCCGAATAGTCTGACGTCAGTGGACGGTAACAATTTAGAATCCATTGTTAAGCAGGAAGGTTTGGGCATTTGGAATCACACTGCGAAATAGCCAAAGTCAGCATGATTTTGATAACGGGAGATCTTGCCTGACAGAAGGAATAAACGCGTACACTACTTTCTAAATGGAGACAGCATTCCTTAAAGCAAAGCTGCAAAGCAACTTAGGAATACTGGAGATAGACACAAGGACTACATGCAAATGCCAAAGGAACAGTATGCTTGATAGATACAAAAAGGTAGAGTAACTCTACGGGACAGGCAGCTTCAATGGAGAGAACGAATGGGTGAAGTTTCGAGTCGAGACCCTTTCTAGATGTCTACCTTAGTTTAAACCAGCATCTGCAGTTCCTTTTTTACGGAACACCACCCTTGCCCAGGATCGAACCCGTATATTAGGCGCTGTGAGGCAGCATGACTACTACCTGCGGAACTGTGTCGATTTCACATCATAAATAAGTGGGACAGGGGCATAAGCCTCAATATGTGCCTAATGGGGAAAGTAAGGCAGATTCGGTATCCACCCCACCCACATTGTGCGCATTCTTCACAACCTGCTGTACTTAAATCTAAGATATTCCATAGAATATGTGGAATTACATTTTCGAGCAAAAAGTTCAACAATTGAGGATATTTAGATAATTTATTGAGGGATTGAAATAAAAAGGAAAACAATCGTGACACATAGTGATATAGGATGGGAACAGTAGGTCGGAGAAGACAAGAGAGGCGGGAAAACCATCAGCTGTGAACAACACTAAGATGAATAATTGAGGAACTATCACGCGCCGGGCAACGGCCCTGAGCTAGGAGGTGGAATCAGGTGGATTCTCATTTGAGTTATTTGTACACGAGGGACCGAATGACCTTCTGCGGTGTTGTATATGTTACTTAACTCCAATATTCTGCCACTCGGCCTCTACTGGAGAGGATCAATGGCAATGATGTCCTTGCCATGTATCCCACTCTGTTTTGACCCAAAACTGACGTGGGTGAGTTGATGTCGATCTGAGATCTTTCTCGACACACGCTGAATTGTCTACCGTCCGAAAATTGGCGGTGACTTGATGGGTCCTGACATTGGGCCGGTCAACGTTTGTCTGAAATTAACCGGAATCAGACGGAATGGATTGATGGAGCGTGTGAGCCCTCTAGCGGATCCGCAGTGGAATAACAGGACTGCTGAACTCAACCGGTTCCTCCCTCGTTCTTGGTTTTTCCGCGGGTCCCGCCAGAGGTCCTTGTTCGATTTTCCACCGAGGCGCGTGTATTGCATCGCCCAATTAAATGCACATTTATCAATCGCGATTCGCAAATGATGGAAGGAACCGGAGAGTTTGGAATTGCATTCATGTTTCAAGTATCACATTTTTTTTTCTTCTTTAGAGTTTGTAACTATCCAGTTTCCATTGTTCTCCGGATGGGAGAGAAACTAAGATTCTCATCCTCCTTTGAGGTTCCAACCCGGGTAATGCGTGTCCGTGTGCAGTCCTTCCCGCAGTGATGGATACTACTGTTAACTACCCTCTGGGCACATTGTGAGACGCTGGCATATCGTACAGGTATTATTTTAATTAGGTTTGCCGCTATAACGTAGACACAGACCTATCACCCCACTGAGCCCATGCCGACCACTGATCAACCGGTCACCTTAATTCCGCGTTATCCCACGTTCACATCCACAATCACAAACCACGGGCAACTTCACACAGACCTAAAAAATAAACAGCACGTCTCCGAGATGTGGGAAGAAACATGAGCACTAACACATGCGGATCCAGGGGTAACGTGAAAACTCCATCCAGGCAGCGCACGAGGTCAAGGTTGAACCCGGCTCTCTGCCGCTGTGAAGTTGCAGATTTACCATCCTCACCATTCTGCCGCTCTTGTGCAACATGTATCTGTCTCTCATCACAAATCTCAATTTGTGCCTCAGTGGCGAGAAGAAAACTGATTCACTCACCGTCTACGCGCGCTGAATGCCTTCGTCATTAACTAGTAGGGATATTATTTTGAGTGTATATGGGGGACATATACTGTTCATAGAAAAAAAAACGAACGAAAATTGCAGGTATTTGCATCATTCTTTGAACGACTGGAAGTAAAAATAGAACGCTTTCCCCCACGAGTAGTGGCACAGGATGGGAACTAGAAGCCGCGGAGGACGGGAGAGGCAGCGAACTCACGGTGCCCAACTAACACTGAGGAGCCATGAACCCTCCGTAGTCGCCGCTACGGATGACCAGATGTACATGCCCTCTCGTCGGGATGATCGAAACTCCGACGTAGAGACGGTCGAACATACTCCGCGGCTGGGAGTGCCCAGATTGGACACTTTCTTACTGGACACCGCGACTTCAGGAAGTTATGGGCCATGGGCCGTCGGTCGGAGCTCTTCTGCGGCGATCCCCGGCAAGGGATCCCAGGCTCCGGACGCTAACTCCACACCACCCCTGCGGCTAGAAGTTCCGTAGACGACAGCCCCATGATGCCAAAGTCACCAGGCCAGCGATCGGAGCTCTCCTTTCTGGCGACCCCGGCAAGGTTTCGACCCTGCTGGCAGGGCAGCCGACTCACAGTGCCTCCAACCGACCAATTAGATAGCTATCTAACTACTTAATAATAAAGCTGGTGGACAGGTAGCCGGCTAGATAGCTAGATAGCTAGTCAGCGTGTTAAATAGTTACATATACAGAAAGCGAACTATATACGTTGCTGGATAGCTCGATATTAAGATCGTTAGATAGCTCGATATCTGGACAGATATTCTGGAGAATTGTCTCGACCCAAAATGCCATCTATTCCTTCCAGAGATGGTGCCTGTCCCGCTGAGCTACTGCAGCAGTTTGCGTCTATCCTAGATAGATAGCCAGGTAGGTGGGTAGCCAGATAGATAGATAATTCGATATTTAACATGATATTTGGGTTGCTAGGTAGCTAGATAGAAGGATACCAAGATAGTTACATAGATAGATAGCCACATAGTTGGTCGCGAGATAGATACAAATATATCAAGTTATCTTGATGAATGGAATGATCGATAGCTAGCGAGCAGGACCTGGTTATCCAGCTGTCCAGACAGCGAACTAGTTAACTTCATGGTAAAATTGGTGATTCGCTTTATAGCTAGATTGCTCACCAGCTAGGTAGATTGCTAGAGAGCTAGATATCTAGATAGATAGCTGGCTAGCTATAGCTGGATAGCTCGATGTTTAGGTAGTCAGATTGCTGGATATCCGGAGATGATACCCAGGTAGCTAGATAGCCAGGTATCCAGACTTCCATGATATGAAGCTAGCTGGCTCGTTAAATACATAGTCAGATGTATAGTCCGATAGGTAGATTGCCCGCTGGCCAAGTAGGTATACAGGCAGACGATACCCGGACATGGCATTGAAGGACGAAACGCCGAAGCAAAGAAGTGGAAACCAAATAAGCGAACGGAAACGACGCCAAAAAGCCAAATAACTGAAAGCTGACGAAGCAGAAAAAGCCAAATAACCCCAAGCGTAGAAGCCGAAAGCCAACTAACCCAAAGGGCGGGACGGCGAAACGCCAACTAACCGAAAGGGCGGGACGCCTAAAGCCAACTCACCGAAAGGCCGCAATGCCGAAACGCCAAATCACTGAAAGGCCCATAACGCCTAGAAGGCAACGCACCCAAAGGCCGCAATACCGAAAAGCCAATTAACGGAATGACGTCGCCGGGAGGACGGGACTTGTCAGAAATTGATCCAGACCCCCTCGTCCTTCACATCACTGGCCGGGGGAGATGAGAGGGTGGGCCCACACAAGACATAGGTGACTGGGCACCCGAGCACCAAGGGGTAAGCGGCAATGAGCGCATCCCGCGGGACAGCCCCACTTTCCCACGGCCACGGCCGCCCTCCGCCTCGTCTCCGCCATGCGGCCGCGCTGTGACGGGCTGTGGGTTGGCAGCATACACACACTGGTGGCCGACTGGAGCAGAGTTGGGGACATTCTGGACCCTGCGCCCACCCAGTGTCTCTGACCGCCATGCACCACCACCGGACCCCGACCCACACATGGGGTGATTCACCCCCCGATACTTACGCCGGGCGATCCCCCCCCCCCCCCCCCCCCTCTGCCGCGTGGACAGACGGCAATGGTCTCAACTCGAAACGTCGCCTATCCCTTCTCTCCATAGATGCTGCCTCACCCGCTGAGTTTCGTCTTATTTGGTGTCGGCTGCAATCTTACTAATTGGGCTTCGTTTAAGGATACTTTCCTGCACACATTTGACAAATTCCACCTCATCTCAGCCCTTTGCCCCAGGGCCGTCACGGTCTTTATTTGGGACCGTTTTTATCCCCCAACTCTGAGAATACTATTCGTCTCAAAGTTGCCTCCAATCTCCGGCTATATATTTGTCCTTCTAATGCTCGTGGCCTTCTTGCAGCCCAATATTACACCGACAACAAGACAAACATTCCCGTTTTTTCGTAGCTCCGATTATAGTCGCTGACTGGACGAACCGTCAGTAATGGCATGTCCAACATCAGCCGGGAAGTTCTCCTTCATCGGAAAGACAATTCCCACCCCGCACCTGTACCCTTGTCCAGGGGGCTCCACATGTTTCAGC
>CAUPSL010000657.1:0-35486 GCA_963514005.1 Raja brachyura | reverse complement strand
ACACACACACACTCACACACACACTCACACACACACACACTGACACACGCACACTCACACACACACTCACACACACACACACTCACACACACACACTCACACACACACTCACACACACACACACACACACACACACACTCACACACACACACTCACACACACACTCACACACACACACACACACTGACACACGCACACTCACACACACACTCACACACACACACTCACACACACACTCACACACACACTCACACACACACACACACACACACTCACACACACACACTCACACACACACACACACACACACTCACACACACCCGCATACACACTCACAGACATACTCTCTCACACACACACACACACACACTCACACACACTCACACACACACACACACTCACTCACACACACACACACTCACACACACACACACACTCACACTCATTCACACACAAATACACACACTTTCTCACACATTCACACGCACACACATGCACGCATTCACACAGATATCGGACACGCACGTGCACACACACACGCACGCACACAGACCCACACACACGCACACACACAGCCGTGCGGAGTTTGCACGTTCTCCCTGTGACCACGTGGGTTTTCTCCGGGTGCTCCGGTTTCCTCCCACATCCCAAAGACGTGTGGGTTTGTAGTATAAATAAATAAATAATCACAAACAAATGAATAAATAATAGATGATGACTGGATAATTTAAATATTTCCCCTCAGCCTCCGACGCTGCTCCCAGATTATCCATCCTCTCTTTATGGGTCAGTGACGCAGAGGAGAGAGAGGGAGAGGGAGACAGAGGGAGAGAGGGAGAGAGAGAGATAGAGATAGAGAGAGAGAGTGAGAGAGAGGGAATGAGAGAGAGAGAGAGAGAGAGAGAGAGTGAGAGAGAGAGAGTGAAAGTGAGAGGGAGAGGGAGAGGGAGGGAGAGGGTGTGAGAGTGAGAGAGAGAGAGGGAGAGGGAGAGTGAGAGTGAGGGAGAGAGAGTGGGAGTGAAACCAGAACTACCCCGCCCCGTGGAGTTGTGGTGTGACCCTGACCCTTTAAGCCTCCCGGACAAATCTTGTATCATTTCCCCTTCTGGGCCTTGCTGTCTCCCCGTGACTGAACCCTAATTCCACACCTCGTGTTCACCGGGTCTATTCCCCTCACGATACTGTGCATCTCCACTAAATGGTGGCCTTTTTACACAGATTTTGACCCTTGAAATTGTGCGCACTTTTTAAATGTATTATTATCAAGAACAATACGTTCTGGGTACATTAATACACACATGGTTTAACACTAATACATGTAAACCTACATGCGATCTAATCCTCTATTTAATTTTCAATATCAAGGACCTTATAGTCTGCATCAAGGAAGGCCCATGCCAAAACATTGGGGTACGTCAATGAATAGTACTCAGGAACATTCATATACATCACCGAATGCCTCAACGGCCTGTCCCACTTACGTGAGTTTTTCGGCGACTGCCAGCGTAGGTCGTCACAGGTTGCCGAAATTTTTCAACGTGTTGAAAACCCAGGGGAGACCAGAACAAGGTACGACTCTTTAGGCGACGACTCACGGCCGTACAGGCTTCACCCCGCTACATATGGCTTCCCGCTTATTCTTAAACTGTGTGTGGCCCCTGGTTCTGGACTCCCCCAACATCGGGAACATGTTTCCTGCCTCTAGTGTGTCCAAACCCTTAACAATCTTATATGTTTCAATAAGATCTCCTCTCATCCTTCTAAACTCCAGAGTGGACAAGCCCAGCTGCTCCATTCTCTCAGCATATGACAGACCCGCCATCCCGGGAATTAACCTGGTGAACCTACGCTGCACTCCCTCAATAGCAAGAATGTCCTTCCTCAAATTAGGGGACCAAAACTCCACACAATACTCCAGGTGTGGTCTCACCAGGGCTCTGTACAACTGCAGAAGGACCTCTTTGCTCCTATACTCAACTCCTCTCATTATGAAGGCCAACATGCCATTGGCTTTCTTCACTGCCTGCTGTACCTACATGCTTACGTTACTCAGCTTCAAGGTCGTCTTGTTGAGTCTCATTGTCTGTAACTCGTTTTCACCTAGTTACCCCACAGCTAACAATGGCCTGTTTCCTTTATCATTGTCACTTTTTAACATATCTTTCATTCATCTGGTCTATATCTCTTGTTTCCCTTTCCCCCATCCCGAACGTCACCCATTCCTTCTCTCCAGAGATGCTCCCTGTCCCCCTCGATAACAATCAGCACGGGAGCACCTCAGCGCTGCGTGCTCAGCCCCCTGCTGTACTCACTCTATACTCATGACTGCGTAGCCGGTCACAGTGTGAACTCCATCATCAAGTTCGCTGACGACACCACTGTTGGACGTATCACTGATGGGGTTGAGTCAGAGTATAGAAGAGAGATCGAGCGACTGTCCATATGGTGCCAGCACAATAACCTGGCCCTCAACACCAGCAAAACCAAGGAACTGATTGTGCACTTTGGAAGGAGTAGGATGGGGACCCACAGTCCCGTTTATATCAACGGGTCGATGGTTGAAAGGGTCAAGAACTTCAAATTCCTGGGCGTGCACATCTGTGAAGATCTTTCCTGGTCCGAGAACACAGATGCAATTATTAAGAAAGCTCATCAGCGCCTCTACTTCCTGAGAAGATTACGGAGAGTCGGTCTGTCAAGGAGGACTCTCTCTAACTTCTACAGGTGCACAGTAGAGAGCTTGCTGACCGGTTGCATCGTGGCTTGGTTCGGCAACTTGAGCGCCCTGGAGAGGAAAAGACTACAAAAAGTAGTCAACACTGCCCAGTCCATCATCGGCTCTGACCTTCCTTCCATCGAGGGGATTTATCGCAGTCGCTGCCTCAAAAAGGCTGGCAGCATCATCAAGGACCCACACCATCCTGGCCACACACTCATCTCCCTGCTACCTTCAGGTAGAAGGTACAGGAGCCTGAAGACTGCAACGACCAGGTTCAGGAATAGCTACTTCCCCACAGCCATCGGTTTCTTCCAACATAAAACCCTATAACATTGGTTCTCTGGTTCTCGATTCCCCTGCCCTGGGTAAAAGGCTGTGTGCGTTCGCTCAGTCTATTATTTGGTCTCCAAACTTGAGGACGGACATAGAAACATAGACAATAGGTGCAGGAGTAGGCCATTCGGCCCTTCGAGCCAGCACCGCCATTCAATATGATCATGGCTGATCATCCAACTCAGTATCCCGTACCTGCCTTCTCTCCATACCCTCTGATCCCTTTAGCCACAAGGGCCACATCTAACTCCCTCTTAAATATAGCCAATGAACTGGCCTCAACTACTTTCTGTGGCAGAGAATTCCACAGATTCACCACTCTCTGTGTGAAAAATGTTTTTCTCATCTCGGTCCTAAAAGATTTCCCCCTTATCCTTAAACGGTGTGACCCCTTGTTCTGGACCTCCCCAACATCGGGAACAATCTTCCTGCATCTAGCCTGTCCAACCCCTTAAGAATTTTGTGGGTGGGTCTCTGGAATTCTCTGCCACAGAGGGTAGTTGAGGCCAGTTCATTGGCTATATTTAAGAGGGAGTTAGATGTGGCCCTTGTGGCTAAAGGGATCAGAGGGTATGGAGAGAAGGCAGGTACGGGATACTGAGTTGGATGATCAGCCATGATTGGATCATATTGAATGGCGGTGCAGGCTCGAAGGGCCGAATGGCCTCTACTCCTGCACCTAATTTCTATGTAAGTTTCTATAAGATCCCCCCTCAATCTTCTAAATTCTAGCGGGTACATTCTTGCTATTGAGGGAGTGCAGCGTAGGTTCACCAGGTTAAATGCCGGGATGGCGGGACTGTCGAGTGCTGAGAGAATGGAGAGGCTGGGGCTGTTCGTTCATCTAATGGTCTCCAGCCACGAAGGGTTGTGCGAGCTGTCGCTCTCCGGCAAGCTGGGCAAAAAATCTCACACAAGAGCGGCCCCAGAAATAACTCTGCAGGGGGAAGTGATATTGCCAAAGAGGATCTTCAAAGAGGGCTTTGGGGTGAGGTAGCGTGCAGTCTTTGTTCCCGTTACAGCGTTCCCAGGCTCTCGAGAGGAAGCATTTCCCGCGCCGGGCCAGGAAATGAATCCTGAGCAGTCTTGGGAGCCGGTCGGCTCCCGGTATCCAAGATGACACGATGATTCATTTGTTTGTTTGTCATTTGAACCTCATTGAAGTTCAAACTAAATTTGGTTTCTGCAGTCGTGCAAACAAGAAAAAGAACCAAGACACCCAACTAACACAATTTAGACAAACACCCATCGCAGTGAATCGCCTCCTCACTGTGGTGGAAGGCAAAGTCTTGTCTCTCCCCTGCTCTGCCCATTCTCTTCCCGATGTCAAAGATATGACCAGAGGGGGGAGAGGTAGGGGGTGGGGAGAGAGAGGATGGGGGTGTGGGGAGCACTCGGGGAAGGGGAGGGCAGGGGGATGCGGGGTGAGGGGAAGGGGGAGAGAGGAGAAAGGGGGAGAGAGGGGGGAGAGGAGGGAGAGGAGGGGGAGGAAGGAGGGGGGAGAGGAGGGGTGTGGAGAGGAGGGGGAGGAGAGGGAGGGAGGGAGGGAGGGGAGGGGAGAGTCTTATCTCTCCCCTGCTCTCCCCATTCTCTTCCCGATGTCAAAGATATGACCAGAGGGGGGAGAGGGGGGGAGGAGAGGAGGGGGGAGGAGAGGAGGGGGGAGGAGAGAGGGGAGACGAGAGGGAGGGGGAGGAGAGGAGGGGAGGAGAGGAGGGGTGGGGAGAGGAGGGGAGGAGAGGAGGAGAGGAGGGGGGAGGAGAGGAGGGGGGGAGAGAGGGGAGACGAGAGGGAGGGGGAGGAGAGGAGGGGGAGGGAGAGGAGGGGTGAGGAGAGAGGGAGTGGGGAGAGAGGGAGTGGGGAGAGGAGGGGGAGGAGGGGGGAGGGTGGGAGGTGTGGTTCGCAATGAGGGGGTGGAGGGTTGAGTTTAGGCGAAGGGGAGGAGAGAGGGGTGAGGAGAGGAAGGGAGAGGAGAGGAGGGGAAGGGAGAGGAGGTGTGGACAGCACTAAGGGAAGGGGTAGAGGGGCAGAGGGGTGGGGGGCGAGGAGGGGGAGCAGTGCTACCCTCTGCTGGGTCTCTATTCCCTGGAGCGCAGGAGGATGAGGGGCAATCTTATAGAGGTGTACAAAATCATGAGAGGAATAGATCGGACAGAGTCTCTTGCCCAGAGTAGGGGAATCGAGGACCAGAGGACACAGGTTTAAGGTGAAGGGGGAAAGACTTAATAGGAGTTGGGGGGCTGCGGGTTTAAATACACCCCCATGTAGACACACCCCAACCTCTAATACTCCCGGAGCTTCTCCAAAGCACCTGCTCCCTCCCCTCCTTAATCCAGGAACATTGGCGTCTGTTCAATGAAGATCTTAACATCAAACACAAAGAACCAGGTTTCACCCAGAGAGTTGTGAATCTGTGGGATTCTCTGCCACAGAAGGCAGTGGAGGCCGATTCACTGGATGGTTTCAAGAGAGAGTTAGATTTAGCTCTTGGGGCAAACGGAATCAAGGGATATGGGGAGAAAGCAGGAACGTGGGTACTGATTGTGGATGATCAGCCGTGGTTATATTGAATGGCGGTGCTGGCTCGAAGGGCTGAATGGCCTCTACTCCTGCGCCTAGTTTCTATGTTATGGTGAGAGGGGAAAAGATTTAATAGGAATCTGATGGGGGCAACTTTTCCACACAGAGGGTGGTGGGTGTATGGAACTAGCTGCCGGAGGAGGTAGTTGAGGCTGGGACTAAGCTGTATGAAATTTGAGGCCCTTCTCTAAAAATATTCGGGTAAAAAATGATAAAATAAAAATATATTTCAAGAAATGAGGCCCCCGAGGGCGCGTGGCCCTAAGCTATAGTTTATTTAGCTTACAGGTAAGTCCAGCATTGCGCGTGGAATTTTCGGACAGTGTGGGATTTTCGGACGGTGTGGGATTTTCGGAGCCCCGTGTGATGTTGGGACCAGCCCCGCACAACGAAGTGGGACCGGCCCCACGCGGACATATGGTGCCCGTACGCCTCAAGCGACCACGTTTGGCCGCGCCAGGCGCATGCAATCGCGTACAACGGGCCACTTCCTCCAGCGTTCTGTGTCTACCGTCTGGTGAAACTCTATCCATGTCTGCCCCCTCCTGGTCACGACCAGAACTGCTCACACAACCCACATCCCAATGCAGGGATGGGGAATGTGGCAGAGAGCTGCAGATGCTGGTTTAGACCCAAGATGGACGCAAAAAAGGCCAGAGACCCGGGTTCGAACCTGACTACGGGCGCTGTCTGTACGGAGTTTGCACGTTCTCCCCGTGACCTGCGCGGTTCACTCCATCCCCTACCAGGAGGGTCATAAAGCCCTCCGTTTATTCCTCGACCGCAGAAACAACAATCCCCGTCTACTGATACTCTCCTCCGGCCTAGCGGAGCTGGTCCTTACCCTCAACAACTTTTCCATTCATCTCCTCCCATTTCCTCCAAAATCAAGGCCTAGCTATGGGCCCCGGCCACGCCTGCCTCTTTGTACGGTACGTCGAACAATCCTTATTCGAGGCGTATCGTGGCCCTATCCGCAAACTCTACCTCCGCTACATCGACGAATACAATTGGTGCCACCTCCTGCACCCACGCACAACGCACTGACGTCATCCATTTCACCACTAACCTCAAATTCACCTGGACCATTTCCAACATCTCCCTACTGTTCCTAGATCTCACTATCTCCATCGCGGGGGGTCTGGACCAATCTCTGACAACTCCCACCCCCCCCCCCCACCCCCCCCGTAACGTCAAGTCCGTTATTGGACGTTTCCGTTGAGCGGCAGTCGTTCCGTTGGCCTGTAGACGCCGCCTTTCGGGTAGGTGGCGTTCCGACAGAGCGGCCATTGGGTAAGTTTGCTTTTAGGCGACGCAGCTTTTCGGTTCGTTGGCGTTTAGGCGTCCCGCCCTCTCGGTTAGTTTGCATTTAGCCGTCCCCTCCTTTCGGTTAGTAGACGTTTCGGCCTCGTTTCCATTCCGTTCTTTGGCTTCGACTTCTTGTCCGTTAGCGCCACGTCCGGGTACCGTAATCTATACCTTTTCTCCGCAGATGCTGCCTGACCCACTGAGTTATCCAGCACTTTGAGTCCATCTGCCCAAGCCCACACTCCCCCCCCCCTCCTTTCCTATGTTCCTTTCCACCCATAAACCTCTCTCTGCCTTTACAATTCACTCCTCTTTCAAACCTGCTCTACTTACCTACACGCATTTCCCTTCTTAACTTTTTAGTCGTAGAATGATACAGTGTGGAAACAGGCCCTTCAGCCCAACTTGCCCACGCCGGCCAACATGTCCCATCTACACTCGTCCCACTCACACGCGTTTGGCCCACATCCATCTAAATCTGTCCTGTCCAAATGTCTCTTAAACATTAGGATAGTCCCAGCTCTGGCAGCTCGTTCCATACACCCACCACCCTTTTGTGTGAAAAAGCGACCTCCAGATTCCTGTTAATTTCTGAAATATTGGCCATAGATTTGGTGCAAAAAATGCTCCAAAATAGTAAAATTAAACGAGAACTTACCAATTTTAATTTTTTTTTTCACTTTAGTCTTTATTTCTTTTATGTACACTCAAATAAAACAATGAAACATAAAACATTACAGTAAAACGTACAACAGTGCAGCGCGGGTCTTCAGTTTACAATTAATTATGCAGTATACAGAACTATTTTCTCATTAAAACATTTTCCAATAACGTACATTATTGTCAATACAAGTATTTGAGATTCGAGATTTGATTTGAGTTTATTACTTGTCATTCGAACCTCAGAGAGGCTCGAACGAAACTCAGTTTCTACAAGCCGGACAAACAGACAATTCATAAATAAACACACACACAGAATTCAATTCACACAAACATCCATCACAGTGAATCTCCTCCTCACTGTGATGGAAGGCAAAGTCTTCTCTCTCCCCCGCACCATTTCTCTCCCGAGGTCCAAGCCCCAGGCGGGCGGTGTTAAGTCCCACGGCCATTGAGGCCGCGCCGGGCGATGTACGGCCCCGCTCCGGGTCGCTCCAACCCCGCGACACGGGCTGGAGAAGCTGTGTTGCGGGAGCTCCGGAGAGCAGTCTCCCACCCGGACCCACGAGCTCCCGATATCCCGACAGTCCACCGGCAGTAATCTGGAGCTGGATCTCCCCGAGTCGGGCCGCAGCGGCGAGCCACCACCGCTCCCCACGCTCCGAGGCCGGCCAGCCCCACGACGGTGAGTCTGCAGCTCCGCAGGCTCCGTGACTGGAGCCCCCAGTCCGTCCCGGTCGGAGGCCACTGGCTCCACGGTGCTAGGCCCCAACGACAACGGAGACCCAACAGGGAAAAAGGCCGTTCACCCGTGCAGGGAAGAGATTTTAAAGTTTCCCCCTCCCCCCCCCCCCCCCCACCACCCCCCACATATACACAGTTACAAACAATACAAAAAAAACACGAACAACTACATTTAACTAGACAAAAAATAAGAAAAAGACAGACAGGCTGTAGGGGGCGCTGCAACGTGAGTCGCGCCCGGCCATTTTGTACAGCGTTGACGTCTTTATTTCTATCCCGAATCCATTTTCCCCCATTTTCTGTTAAACTTGTCTCCTTTCACTCTTAAATATATAATTTTCTCCACGACAAATATTTCCTGTACTATGTCTAACCATTGTCTGAGTCTGGGTGTGTCCGCTCCAAGCCAGTTTCTTGTAACGGCCTTTCTGCCAGCTGTGCGTAGGATTTTAACCAAGTACTGATCTTCCTTCAGCGCCACTGTAGTTATATTACCCAGGTATAAAATGGAACACTTCTTCCAGACCGTATATCCTAATACCTCCGTTAATTCCGAATTCACTCCGTCCCAAAATGGTTCTATTTTTGGGAAACTCCAGAAGATATGTACATGGTTTGCGTCTGTTTGACCACATTGCCTCCAGAATGTTTGCTGCCTTAGAATTTGCTTGCTTTTCATGTCAGGCGTAATTTAAAAATGAATCAAATTTTTCCAATTAAATTCTCTCCAATGTTGTGAATTAGTGGATGTCTGTAGTGTTACACACATATGATGCCATTCTTCTTCTGAGATTGTCATGTTCAATTCCTTTTCCCACTTAAATTTTAGATAAAATGTAGTTTTAGTTTGACATTCCTTTAAACTATGATAAAGTTTAGAAATGATCCTTCATGTTTTTTTGATGATACGCACTAACTATCACTTCTATCACTGGATTCTTTTCTTCTAGTGCCTCGCTTTTTACCTTCTTAATGTAATAATCTCTCAGTTGGAGGCATCTAAACAAGTCTTGGTTCCGAAGTGCAAATCTATCCTTCAAATCTTGAAAACATCTTAGGTCTCTGAGGAATCTGAGGAAGGACATTATTGCCATAGAGGGAGTGCAGCGAAGGTTCACCAGACTGATTCCTGGGATGTCAGGACTGTCTTATGAACAAAGACTGCATAGACTCGGTTTATACTCTCTAGAATTTAGGAGATTGAGGGGGGATCTTATAGAAACTTACAAGATTCTTAAGGGGTTGGACAGGCTAGATGCAGGAAGATTGTTCCCGATGTTGGGGAGGTCCAGGACAAGGGGTCACAGCTTAAGGATAAGGGGGAAATCCTTTAGGACCGAGATGAGAAGGAATTTTTTCACACAGAGAGTGGTGGGTCTCTGGAACTCTCTGCCACGGAGGGTAGTTGAGGCCAGTTCATTGGCTATATTTAAGAGGGAGTTAGATGTGGCCCTTGTGGCTAAGGGGATCAGAGGGTATGGGGAGAAGGCAGGTACGGGATACTGAGTTGGATGATCAGCCATGATCACATTGAATGGTGGTACAGGCTCGAAGGGCCGAATGGCCTCCTCCTGCACCTAATTTCTATGTTTCTATGTTTCTATGTTTCCATTTTCAGTAACAGTACAAAATGCAGTCATTCCTTTCTTCATCCACTCTTTAAATGTTGAGTCATACATCCCTGGTTTAAATTCATTATCCAAAGCTATCCATCTTAAAACATTTTGTCGTTTATCCAGTTTAAGTTGTCTGGTAAGAGTGAGCCAGGTTTCTAAAGTAAATATCGTTATTGGATCGATCATACTCCTGATATATCCAGGAAGTGCTTTTTCTCCCAAAGTGTTTGGATGTGGAAGTCAGGGATATATGTCTCAATCTCTTTCCACCTAGCTATATAGCTGTCCTCACATCAATTAATTAGTGGTCGAAGTTGGGCTGCATAGAAATATATCCTAAAATTTGGAAGTGCCATTCCACCTTTGTCCTTTGGCAACTGAATCAGAATCAGAATCAGAATGCCTTTTATTGTCACTATACACATGTACAGTGAGATTAGAAGCTGCTCCTACTCAGTGCAAAAACAAAACAAAAAAAGGGGGGGGGGGCGGGGGGGGGGATAAGGTGCACAGTTTCTGCGGCGCTATATACATATCTATAAAAAGACAATGGATAAATAGAATGGATAAATAGGATTCCCATATCCAGTATGGGTTATTGCACATATTGGAAATTACAGTTACAGTACAAATTACAGTAGGTGGATAGATGGAAGTCCGGGGGTTAGGCTGTGAGTCCGTGCAAGTGTGAGTTCAGGGAGATGATGGATTTTGGAAAGAAACTGTTCTTGAGTCTATTTGTCCTTGTGCTGATGCACCTATAGCGCCTCCCTGAGGGTAGCAGGTTGAACAGGCCAAATGCAGGATGGGAGCTGTCCTTGATAATGTTCTTCGCCCTGCTGAGGCAGCGGGAGATGTAAATGTCCATCAGAGAGGGGAGAGGGCAGCCGATGATCTTCTGTGCTGCCCTAATTACCCTCTGAAGCCTCTCCCCGTCTGCCATGGTGCAGCTGCCGTACCATGCTGTAATGCAGTATGTCAACAGGCTCTCAATGGACGAGCGGTAGAAGGTCAGCAGCAGGTTGGAGTCCAGGTTGTGCTTCCTGAGGACCCTCAGGAAGTGCAGCCGCTCGCTGCTGAGCCTTCTTGATGACCGCTGTGATGTTGTCTGTCCAGGAGATGTCAGCGGAGATGAGGACGCCGAGAAACCGGAAGGTGTGGACCCTCTCCACACACTCGCCGTTGGTGTATAAGGGGGCTAAGTCCGTACTGTGCCTCCTGAAGCCGACAATGAGCTCTTTAGTTTTCTTGGTGTTCAGAGCCAGGTTGTTTTCTGAGCACCAGGCTGTCAACTTCAGGACTTCAGCACCAGGCTGTCAACTGGAGTGTAGTGTATCGAATTCTGGCCTTCTTTCCACCCCAAATAAATCTAGATATTAGTTTATCCCATTCCGTGAATTGCTTTAATGGTACCTCTATTGAAACAAGCACAATAGCCTTGACAAAATATTCATTTTCACCACATTTATCTTACTACTAAAATCCGTTGGGTAGGTGGAGCATCTTTCTATATCCTTTCTCATGTTTTGGTTGATGTGATTATAATTGGCCCCATACAACATTGATATATTTTTTGTTATATGTACCCCTAGGTATTTGATTGATTTTGAATCCCATTTAATATTATAATTTTGTTTGATTTTCTTTCTGGAGGAGGACATTTAAATAGGAGGGTTTTAGTTTTTTAAATATTCACCTTATATCCTGTATTAAAATTAAATTTCTCTATGATCCCCATCATCCTTGGAAATGAGGTGCTTACTTCCGTGAGATACATCATTACATCATCTGCAAAAAGGCCAATTTTATGTTCTCTGTCTCTTATAGTTACTCCCCTCAGTTCCCTATCTTGACCAATCGCTTGAGCCAATGGTTCAATATGTATAGCAAACAGGGTAGAGCTAAGACAACATCCCTGTCTCGTTCCTCTTCCTAACACAAATCTCTCAGTTAAGGACCCATTCACCTTCACTCTTGCAGTAGGTTGCTGGTAAATTGCTTTAATAACGTGAATTGACTCTTCGGTAAAGCCAAATCTTTCTAGTGTTTGATATAAGAATTCCCAATTAACGCCGCCTCCGCGTCTAGGCTTATCACAGGACAGCGCGCGTACTTTCCTTTTGAATCTTGTGTATTATATGTCGGGCTCTTCTAATGCTGTCCTGTGTTTGTCTGCCTATTATAAAACCAGCCTGCTCTTCATCAATTAAACCTGGCATGAACTTTTCAAATCGTTTGGAGATAATTGAAGAATATAATTTATAGTCCACATTCAGAATTGATATCGGTCTGTAGTTGGTACAATGTTCCTTGTCTTTGTTCTCTTTGGGGATTGATGTTATAATTGCCTCTTTCCATGACGGGGGTGTGTCTTGCCTTCTTTGATAATCCAGTTAAAGGTTCTCAGAAGAAGTGGGTTCAGCTCATTCCAAAATATTTGATACCCTTCTATAGGGAAACCGTCGCTGCCTGGGGCCTTGTTTGTGTTCATCCTACCAATTGCCTTCTCTATCTCCTCCAGTGATATATCTGCTGTGATAATTTTATTTTGTGTCTCTCCAACACAGGGCAGATCTATTGTACTTAAAAAAGTCCTCATTGATTCCCCGTCTACTGTAGAGGTTTGTCTATATAATTCTTTATAATATTCCTGGAAGATATATTCTATTTATTTTGGATCGCTCTTCAAATTCTGCGTACAGGGGGTCCTTAATTCTGTGTATGGTGTTGTCAGCCTGTTGTTTGCGTAGCCTTCGGGCAAGTATTTTAGTGGATTTAATACCAATGTTACAAAATGTTGAGATTTTTAAAATCAAGCTGCAATTTATCCCATCAGATAAAGCATAAAAAGAAGTTTAATTTGACACCTAATTCACTTTCATATCTTCAGTATTAAGAAAGTTATGGCCATTTTCATACTCGGAAATTAGCATCTTGTTCCCCATTGCCTTTCAATTGACTTAACTCAAAAGCTGTGATCTGGAACAGTCAAAAGCCCATAACTTTCTTAAAAATTAAGAGCTCAATGAAATTTTCAGTTATTATAGATTGAAGCATTCTGAAACAAATATGAAACAATCTTACTTGGATGACCTGAAATTAAAGCATATAATTAGTTAGTTATCTAATTGTAGCTAATTACAAAATTCAATGAGTAGATCTAAACATCTATCCATTTCTTAAGAAAATATAAACTTTTTTTAAATTGCCTAAGTGTCCAAATAACATTCACACAATAATCCACAATATAGCATAATTTTTAAATCTTATTTTCATGAATTTCTGGGCCAAATGGAAGGAATTTAGTGTTTAATGCCTGTAAATCAATGGCCATTTAAATCAACTAGCGAGTGGGTTTTAGTGGAATGCGGTGGATTGGAACGTTGCGGTGTGCGGTGAAGTCGGGAGGAAAAATACTGTTGGTTCATACATTTTTTTGGACCCCATTTCGCAACATGAAAATATGATTAAAGCCTCCATAAAAACCAACTTTTAATATAAAAATAAACTGTGTACCTTTTTTTCTCCCCTACGCAAAATCCTCCCGTTGTCGGCGCTTACGGCTTTTGAAGGTGATTTTTAAATTACTCTAGTTAATAAATAATCTAGCGTAATTTAAAAATACCTTCATTAATGAAATGTCGGAGCGATTTTTCTTTCGCAACAAAATCGCCCGACATGGATCGATTTTCCCAGTCTCTTGAAAAACGGCACCTTAAGCCCACCCCCCTCTGAAAGGCGCTAAAGTCACGCACACGGGGAGCGGCAGAACTGCAGCGCTGCTCAAGGTAGGTTTTGTAACATACCTACATATCGTTCTGGAGTAACCTCTCCACTAGGTTCTCCATGTGGACCAGCCTGCCAATAACGCTGCCCATAGAAGGAGGGGAATTTTCCACCTCCTATCCCGATTCATCTGAGTCCAGGGCCCTCACAGACTTGCTGGTGGCTTTCCCTCCCCCGTGGAGTAGCCAAGGTGCTTTCTGGCAGCACCAAGTCTGTAGCCGCTGGCTGCTCTGCCAGTGGCCCTGAAGGTGAATTCGGCGGCCGCTCGCAGCCCGCATTCCCGCGGTCTTCCGCATCCGGTTTCGTTGCCGCCCGCCTCTTTACTTTAGACGTGTTCTCCCGAAGTTCGATGCTGAAAAGGTAAGCAAAAAACCCCGAACCGGGAGGAAGGACCTCAGCTAAGTTATGAACACTTACCTGAGCATTTAAACTTACCGCTGGAAGGAGCGACGTGCCCGCCAGTCAGTCGTGGCGCAATGCGTCAGACGTAATGACGCGCATGCGTGGGGACGGCCTTCTTCTCCACGTCGTCACTCACGTGACTCCAAGGTAAAATAAGACTCAGAGAGCATCTAAAACCCTTTAAGCAGGCCCTGGACCCTGGCATCAAGGGACTTCACGCTTTGCGCTCGTGATGCACATTATTTCTCATTAAAAATGTTGTAATCCCGTCATGCCACCCCCCCTTTTTGAAAAGGTTCGTAGAGGCCTGGGCTGCGGTTTTTGTTTACCAGCTGCTGCAAGTCCCGACCAAAGCTGCGATTGTGGCAGACTGGTTCACAGTCCGGAGCGGTGACATTTGTCCGCGACTTCATTGCCCAGTGTGTGCGGGCAGTGACCGTTTGTGGAGATGCCCCCACTGGATAAACTTGTGTCCATTGTATCGCTGTCCCTCCGGAACTCTCAGCGGACTGAGTCCCTTCGTTTTCCCGTCTGCGGCCGACGTCTGGCCGCCGGTGACAGGCTAGAAGGGGACAATCCTAGAAGGGGTTGATCCGCTCCAACGCTCGTTTTGTCCTGGTCGCAGCTCACTGTGATTTCCCTGAAGTTTTTCAAATTGACCATTCTTACTGGCGATTGGGTAATGGTTCCATTACCTCGGCTGATGGACCCTTGGACTGTTGAGGGTCGAGTCTCGGACTACAGGAGAAACCGGGAATCCCCCGTCACTCTCCCTGGAACACTGCTCGGAATATCAACTGTTGGTTGCACTTTCTGCACCGGATGAGAAGAGCTCACCTCCCCCATCCCATCCTCACCACTTTCTACAGGGGCACCAAAGAGAGTATTTTGACCAGCTGTATCTCTGTCTGGTTTGGGGACTGTAAAGCTTCCGACTGGAAGTCTGTGCAGAGAGTGGTCAGAATCAGAATCAGAATCAGAATGCCTTTTATTGTCACTATACACATGTACAGTGAGATTAAAAACTGCTCCTACTCAGTGCAAAAACAAGACAAAAAGGGCGGGGGGGGGATAAGGTGCACAGTTTCTGCAGCGCTATATACATATCTACAAAAAGACAATGGATAAATAGAATGGATAAATAGGATTCCGATATCCAGAATGGGTTACAGTTACAGTACAAATTACAGTCGGTGGATAGATGGAAGTCCGGGGGTTAGGCTGTGAAGTCAATGCATGTGTGAGTTCAGGGAGATAATGGATTTTGGAAAGAAACTGTTCTTGAGTCTATTTGTCCTTGTGCTGATGCACCTATAGCGCCTCCCTGAGGGTAGCAGGTTGAACAGGCCAATTGCAGGATGGGAGCTGTCCTTGATAATGTTCTTGGTGAGGACAGTGGAAAAAATCATCGGGGCTTCTCTCCCCTCAATCGGGGATATTGCGACCAAACGTTGCGTGTCTAAGGCCAGCAGTATTATAAAAGACCCCACACATCTCCATCACGGACTGTTCACTCTGCTGCCCTCGGGCAAAAGATATCGCAGCATAAGGAGCAGAACATCAAGGTTCTGCAACAGCTTCTTCCCACGAGCCATCAGACTCCTGAATGCCATGTAATGGGCCGCCACCATTGTCTGTTTATCCATTGTATCCATGTTTATCCTTCTGTTAATTATCGTGTTGCACGTGGAGCCAAATGCAACGGAATTCCGTTTGGAACTGCATATATCGATGTATTTCTAAATGACAATAGAGTTTGTTTGACTTGACGAAGCAGAAATGAGTTTGTTTGAGGTAAGGATTTGAACAGGAACATAGGAGTTAGTTGGGGGTTGGATGCAGAGGTAGCAGATGAGCAAATGTGCAGTAAGAAACTGCAGATGCTGGTTTAAACCGAAGCGAGGCACATGAAGCTGGAGTAAGCGGGTCAGGCAGCATCTCGGGGGGAAAGCAATGGGTGATGTTTCTGGTCGAAACCCATCTTCAGACTGAGAGTCAGGGGAGAGGGGAACAAGGATGGTACTAGGAAAAGTAATTGGAAGACACGCAAAAAAGGCGATAGTCATATAAATAACTTCCCCTTGATCTTCCCCTCCCAACCCACCCTCTGCCCCTCCCTCCTCCCCGCCTCCTTCCACCCCTTCGCCTCCCATCCCACTCCCTCCACTTCCTCTCTCTCCCGCTCCTGCTCCCTCTCCCCGTCCTCCCTTTACCCTTTCTTCCTATCCGCCTACGACCCCTCCCTCCTCCTTCCTCACACCCTTCCCTCCCTATCCCCCCTCTCCTTTCCTCTCCCCCCTCCCCATCCTCTCCGCTCCCTCCCCCTCGCCCCTCCCTCCCCCTCCTTCGCCTTCCTCTCCCTCTCCCTCCACATCTCCCGTCCCACCCCCTTCCTCGCCTCCCCTCCCCCTCCCCTCCCTCCGCCCCTCAATCACACTTCCTTCATTGGACCCTCCTTGCCATAGAGGGGGTACAGAGAAGGTTCACCAGACTGATTCCTGGGATGTCAAGACTTCCATATGAAGAAAGACGGGATAGACTTGGCATGTACTTGCTAGAATTTAGAAGATTGAGGGGGGATCTTATAGAAACTTACAAAATTCTTAAGGGGTTGGACAGGCTAGATGCAGGAAGATTGTTCCAGATGTTGGGGAGGTCCAGGACAAGGGGTCACAGCTTAAGGATAAGGGGGAAATCCTTTAGGACCGAGATGAGAAAAACATTTTTCACACAGAGAGTGGTGGGTCTCTGGAACTCTCTGCCATAGAAGGTAGTTGAGGCCAGTTCATTGGCTATATTTAGGAGGGAGTTAGATGTGGCCCTTGTGGCTAAGGGGATCAGAGGGTATGGAGAGAAGGCAGGTACGGGATACTGAGTTGGATGATCAGCCGTGATCATATTGAATGGCGGTGCCGGCTCGAAGGGCCGAATGGCCTACTCCTGCACCTATTTTCTATGTTTCTATGTGTGGGGTTGAGGTCAGTAAATGAAGCAGCAATCATATTGAGTTTGGAAGCAGAATGGAGGGAGGAGGAGGGGGGCATTTTAGTCTGAGGTGATCTGTTGAACTAATTCCTCAACCTGTGGACAAAGGTCGCCCAGTCAGGTCCACCTTCAAACTGGGCACCAGAAGCCCTGAGTGGGTCCCTGGAATTTGGTGTTGCCTTGCTTAGTGAAATGGATTAAAGGAAATCAGACAAACAACATGACGTGGAGAGTTGGATCTGATCAGGCGCATGCCGTGAGTAATTACTCAGGGTAGGCACTCAGTCCGCTTTAAAAAAAAAATTAAACCGCGCATGCGCAGATTGTTCTCTCCGTTAAATAAATAAATAAATAAAGACAGTGACATTTCAATTTGTACAAGGCTTCCTAGTCCTAGACCAATTGGGGGAACAGTTCCTTTCACAGCGTGTGGAGAGTCTGTGCCAGGGGTAAAGTTGTGGGGAGGGCACAAGTGTTGAGAAGGAGGGTGTTGGGGATACTGCCAGTAACTCACTCACCGCTACCGCAGCTCTCCGGGCGCGAAGCCACGCACTGTAGCTGGGGATAGAAGCAGCTCGGGGAGTGGCCACCCGGACCCGACAGCAGAACTGGCCGCCACTTCAGCGCCTTCTGCCGGCCCGCTCACCTTTGGCAGTGCTCTCCGTCGGAACACCTGTCACCTGCCGTTCGCCGACTTCGCTCATGTCAGCGGCTTCCTGCAAATCCTTAAATTCCCACAGCCGAGTAACCTCAACCGCGCTGTCGGAATTTAAGGACATGAGTGAGGCCAGCGAGCGGCAGGAGAGAGGTCTTAAGACGGAGAGCTGCCAGAGGTGAGCGGGGACCGGCAGAAGGAGCTAAGGTGGCGGCTGGTTCCGCTGTCCGGCCCGGCGGCCGCTCAGCCACCCGAGTTACTTCTCTCTCTCTCCCCCCCCCCCCACCGGCCTCAATGCGGTGGCATTCCACGCCTCCGTGCAAGGGGCGTCGCAAGTGGATGCTCCCGACCCCTCATTCATAACATTGGTGCCCTCCCCGCAACTTTACCCCGGGCCAGACTCCCCAAACGCTGTGAAAGGAGCTCTCCCCCCACCCCCACACCCTGGGAAATACGGTATTTAACAGCATAAACACAAAATGTACTTACTACATTATTGGTACACGACAAACCATAGTTGAAAACCCCGCCAAGAAACTTGCGCAGTAGACTGATGCGCATGCGCAGTGCTACAAAGGCAGAATTTCTGCTGCCTTCAGCCCCGCTTGAAACTGACGGCTTCAGGCAGCGCTGACGGCACGGGGGCTGCACAGACCTTCCCGTGTTACAAGCGCTGCGGATGAAAGGCACGGAGAATGATGCCTACCTAAGAGATCGGTCTCTTACATAGGCATAATTCTCCCATGCCTTTACTATTTACATTTAGACATTACTATGTTATAATTTTAGTCAGGGTGGGCAGTGCCTGCCTTGCCTACCCTGACAGCACGTGCCTGGATCTGATGGAGTTTGAAACAATATCCCCATTGCTGGAACAAAGCCGCCGCTCCCAATTTCCATCCCTCAGTGTCTATCGCCCCAATTCCCAGTCTTTGGAGTTTCTCAATCAATTCCCTGATTAAATCACAACCTGGCTCAGCAGGGATTTCACTCGGCTGATGTCATCTGTTTGTGAATCATTTCTAAATCTCTATTTGTAATCTCCGTTGAAACTCCACGGTCCCGGTGGAGACGGAAAATGGTATAAAATCTCCAGGAATGTTGTGTCCCAGCATTTCATTCCGAGACGTTACCGGAAGCTCAAGGGGACACGTCGCTGGGCAGAGAAAATGGGAGCAAAGTTAGAATATTACAAAGTGGAGAAATTCTTGTACGCAATCATTGCTGCCGTCGGAGTCCCTGGTAAGTGAGCAGAACAATGTTATAACTCTGTGTGTTAACTGGTGTTGCTGATCATGTTACAAGTTCCCAACTGATGTTCGTAGGACAAGAAACTTGTCCATCATATAGAAACTTACAAAATTCCTACGGGGTTGTACAGGCTAGATGCAGGAAGATTGTTCCCGACGTTGGGGAAGTCCAGAACAAGGGGTCGCAGTTTAAGGATAAGGGGGAAGTCTTTTAGGACCAAGATGAGAAAAACATTTTTCACACAGAGAGTGGTGGGTCTCTGGAATTCTCTGCCACAGAAGGTAGTTGAGGCCAGTTCATTGGCTATATTTAAGAGGGAGTTAGATTCCTTGTGGCTAAAGGGATCAGAGGGTATGGAGAGAAGGCAGGTACGGGATACTGAGTTGGATGATCAGCCATGATCATATTGAATGGCGGTGCAGGCTCGAAGGGCCGAATGGCCTTCTCCTGCACCTTTTTTCTATGTTTCTAAGAATATGTGAAGAATATCAATCCTCGCAGTGAAATATTTGTGAATAAACGCTGCTGTGATTTTTCTTATTTTCAGACAGCCAAAACTCACCCTCTTTTTCTCTCACTGCTGTTGGCCGGGAGCCACTAGAATGTTGTTCTTGCCTTCAGTGGGACCTTGCCCAGAGTTGTCCCAGTGCTCGGGACAGGCAGGCAGGCAGCTCTCTGGAACGGTGTGACTGGGAGAGATGGGTTCACATTGTGAAGTTCACCGTGTCTGAGTTATTGATCAGAGTGAACAGCCGCTCCTGTGGACATTGTGTCTCACTGTGGAGTCTGTCACTGTCGGATTCCACCGCCTGTTTGACAATAATTGGATCGATCTCCTGGACCAGTGGCCGCTGATCTACCGGCGTGTGAGTGTTGTTATGCCCCTGTCCCACTTAGGAAACCTGAACGGAAACCTCTGGAGACTTTGCGCCCCGCCCAAGGTTTCCGTGCGGTTCCCGGAGGTTTTTGTCAGTCTTCCTAATGGTCGAAAGTGGTTTCCGTTTTAAAAATCGGTAATTTTTTAGTCGAAGCCGGTTGTGATGCTAGTTGAAGGTGGTTGCCGGAGGACAAGAACCTCCGCCAACCGCACGGAAACCTTGGGTGGGGCGCAAAGTCTCCAGAGGTTTCAGTTCAGGTTTCCTAAATGGGTCGTGGGCATACTGAGTCGAACTCACTGTGGAATGAATCCATTAACGGAGCCACTCTGCTGCTGCTGGATTCTATGTTGTCCCTGCCTTCCCTCTGGAAGCCTCATCAGATGCCGAGTTCCCGGAGCCCTGGTTAAACACAGCCGGTCACGGTTAAGTCTGTGAAACTGACCCCATCAGGGACTGTGAGCAGCAGGGTTAACTATAGAAAGGACCATTGCGCCTATTGTAGCGGGTGGCTGCTCGTTCCCTCCCCGGCCTTTACCCCCGTCCGCCCGCCCGTCACCTCATCTCCTCTCCCCTGAAGCAGGCAGGCAGGTCGGGCACAGTCGCAGCCGGCTCCGACATTGTTTAACTTGCAGCAGCCGTGCACCAACACTCCTGATCTTGAGCTGAAAGTGGAGCCGGTGTTTAGTCAGCCCCGGAGAACGTGTTCAGTAAATGCCCAGTGTCCGTTCCCTTGTCTTTCCGCAGTGAATTTGGTGGCGATTGTGATCCTGTCCCGTGGAAAGTGTGGCCTCTCCACCTGCACCACTCGCTACCTGGTGGCCATGGCAGCGGCGGATCTACTGACGCTGATCACCGCGGTCATTTTGCGTCGGATTCGATATCATTACTTTTATTGGAGTTTCCTGACCATCACCCCTGTGTGCAGTGTTATCCTTGTACTGGCGTTTGCAGCTACAGACTGTTCCGTCTGGTTCACCGTCTCTTTCACCTTTGTCGCCATTTGTTGCCAGAAGCTGAAAACGAAATACTGCACCGGGAAAACTGCGTCTGCGGTCCTGGCAACAGCCGGCGTTCTGCTCTGTCTGAAAAACCTTCCCCGCTACTTCACGGTGGAACCCTGGACAATCATCGACAATGTCCCGTGGCAGTGTGCCGGGGTGGACAGTTATTTCACTGACCCAGGGTGGGTGGCATATGACTGGCTCGACACGGTTTTAACTCCATTCCTCCCTTTTGCTGTAATCCTGCTGCTCAACGCTCTGACAGTCCGGCACATTTTAGTGGCCAGTCGGGTCCGCAAGGGGCTGAGGGGTGAGAGCAAGGGGGAGAACCGCAGTGACCCGGAGATGGAGAGCAGGAGGAGGTCTGTGGTTTTACTCTTCACCATCTCCGGCAGCTTCCTCCTCCTGTGGCTGACGCTGGTTGTAAACGTTGTCTACTATCACATCACAGGGCTTGGAAATGATCTGAATGATTCTCAATGGATCTTTAACAACTTTGGGTATGTGCTGAGGAATCTCAGCTGCTGCACCAACACATTTATTTACGCGGTGACCCAGTCCAAGTTCAGGGAGCAGGTGAAGAGCGCGGTGAAATATCTGCTCACCTCAGTGCTCCAGAGATGCGGCCTGACCCGATGAGTAATATACCGATTTGTGTGTGTGTGTGTGTGTGTATCTTCCTATCTTTCTCTCTGTCTGTCTGTCTGTCTCTCTCTCTCTCTCTCAGGTTCTCTCTTTGTCCCTCACCCTGTCTCTCTTTCTCGCTCTCTCTGTGTCTCCCACTCTCTCTCTATCTCTCTCGGTCTGTCTCTCTCCCTCTCTCTCTGTCTCTCTCTCTGTCTGTCTCTCTTTCTCTCTCACTCTCGCTTTCTGCTTGAAGAAGGGTCTCAACCGCAAAACGTCACCCATTTCTTCTCTCCAGAGATTCTGCCTGACCCGCTGAGTTACTCCAGCAGTTTACGTCTATTGTTAGAAGGATGAGTGGGCATCTTATTGTAAAGGGCCCTAGTGAGGCCACACCTGGGGTATTGTGTACAGTTTTCAGGAAGGACATTCTTGCATTTGAGGGAGTGCAGCGTAGGTTCACCAGGTTAATTCCCGGGATGGCGGGACTGTCATATGCTGAGAGAATGGAGCAGCTGGTCTTGTATACTCTGGAATTTAGAAGGATGAGAGGGAATCTTATTGAAACATATAAGATTGTTAAGGGTTTGGACACGCTAGAGGCAGGAAACATGTTCCCGATGTTGGGGGAGTCCAGAACCAGGGGCCACACAGTTTAAGAATAAGGGTTAAGCCATTTAGAACGGAGACGAGGAAACACTTTTCCACCCAGAGAGTTGTAAATCTGTGGCCATCTAGCACTGAGATCAGCAGAAACTTTTCCACCCAGAGAGTTGTGAATCTGTGGGATTATCTGCCTCAGAAGGCAATGGGGGCCAATTCTCTGGATGCTTTCAAGAGAGAGTTAGACAGAGCTCTTAAAGATAGCGGAGTCACTGGATACGGGGAGAAGGCAGAAACGGGGCAGGAGGAAGAAGCGTGATCTTATAGAGGTGTATAAGATGATGAGAGGGATCTAGCGGGGAGAATATAAGGGAATTCTGATGAGTTGTACATTTACTCTCAGCAGACCGACCTTGTTGTCTGGTCTGTGGTTTTGAATTCACATCTACCTGTCAACTGGTCTGAAGTAGTTGCCTACAAAAAAGATTGAACAGAGCCACATCTAGTGTTCACCGGCTGGAACTAATATTCCTACTGGGGGTTAAGGGCACAGTATCACAGGTACCCCAACTCCCCCTTTCTCAGATATCAAGCTACATTTTAATTTTCAGCATTATGTGTTATTCTTTACATTGAATGCCGGAGAGAGAGGGGCACTAAACTACTGTTAATTAAGATGAAAATAACAAGTTAATGCATCTACACTTGCCGTGTTTACCAGTGTGGATAGATACAGCAGCAAGATGGAATTAGTGCATCTCATTACAGATGAGCAGGAAGATTGTTCCCGATGTTGGGGAGGTCCAGGACAAGGGGTCACAGCTTAAGGATAAGGGGGAAATCCTTTAGGACCGAGATGGCCCTTAACTCCAAGAAGACCAAGGAGCTCATTGTAGACTTCAGGAAGTCCAGGGGCGGCACGCACACCCCCATTCACATTAACGGTACGGAGGTGGAACGTGTTTCTAGCTTCAGGTTCCTGGGAGTCAACCTCTCTGACGACCTCTCTTGGACCCACAACACCTCAACTCTGATTACGAAGGCTCACCAGCGTCTCTTCTTCCTGAGGAGACTGAAGAAGGTCCATCTGTCTCCTCAGATCCTGGTGAACTTCTACCGCTGCACCATCGAGAGCATCCTTACCAACTGCATCACAGTTTGGTATGGCAACTGCTCTGTCTCCGACCGGAAGGCATTGCAGAGGGTGGTGAAAATTGCCCAACACATCACCGATTCCTCGCTCCCCTCCATTGAGTCTGTCCAAAGCAAGCGTTGTCTGCGGAGGGCGCTCAGCATCGCCAAGGACCTCTCTCACCCCAACCATGGACTGTTTACCCTCCTACCACCCGGGAGGCGCTACAGGTCTCTCCGTTGCCGAACCAGCAGGTCCAGGAACAGCTTCTTTCCGGCGGCTGTCACGCTACTCAACAACGTACCTCGGTGACTGCCAATCACCCCCCCCCCCCCCCCCCCCCCCCCCGGACACTTATTGTTATTTATTCAAATCATTTGCTGTGTCGCTCTTCCAGGGAGATGCTAAATGCATTTCGTTGTCTCTGTACTGTACACTGACAATGACAATTAAAATTGAATCTGAATCTGAATCTGAATCTGATGAGAAGGAATTTTTTCACACAGAGAGTGGTGGGTCTCTGGAACTCTCTGCCACAGAGGGTAGTTGAGGCCAGTTCATTGGCTATATTTAAGAGGGAGTTAGATGTGGCCCTTGTGGCTAAGGGGGTCAGAGGGTATGGAGAGAAGGCAGGTACGGGATACTGAGTTGGATGATCAGCCATGATCATATTGAATGGCGGTGCAGGCTCGAAGGGCCGAATGGCCTACTCCTGCACCTAATTTCTATGTTTCTATGTTCTATGTTTCTATGAGATTCATTATGGATACTGAACCTGCATTAACTCTTTAAAGTCCAACATTTGAAATAAAAATAACAACGTTTTTACCTCTCCCTCGAGATCAGGCCCTCGTGTCCTGACAACATCCTCGTAAATCTTCTCTATGCCCTCAGACACAAAATGCTGGGGTAACTCAGCAGGTGGGACAGGCGGCATCTCTGGAGAGAAGGCACGGGTGACGTTTCGGGTCGAGACCCTTCTTCATACTGACCCGCTGAGTTACTCCAGCATTTTGTGTCTGCCTTCGGTTTCAACCAGCATCTGCAGTTCCTTCTTGCGCAGAGTGAGATTATAAGACTGGAGTTTCTTTTTAACCACCTGTCTCACTCTCTCCCTCCCTCCATACCCGAGTAATTGCTAGTAATATGTACTCTGAGCTCTGGCTGTTCACCTCCCCCTTTCAGAATAGAAACATAGAAACACAGAAAATAGGCGGAATACAAGGCCATTCGGCCCTTCGAGCCAGCACCGCCATTCAATATGATCACGGCTGATCATCCAAAATCAGTACCCCGTTGCTGCTTTCTCCCCATCTCTCTTGATTCCGTTAGCCTTAAGCTTTATCTAACTCTCTCTTGAAAACATCCAGTGAATCGGCCTCCACTGCCTTCTGTGGCAGAGAATTCCACAGATTCACAACTCTCTGGGTGGAAAAAGTTTCCCTCCTCTCAGTCCTATATGGCCGACCCCTTATTCTTAAACTGGGACCCCTGGTTCTGGACTCCCCCAACATCGGGAACATTTTTCCTGGATCTAGACCGTCCAATCCCTTAGGAATTTCAAAGTCAAAGTCAAAAGAGTTTATTGTCATGTGTCCCTGACAGGACAATGAAAATCTTTCTTTGCATAGCACAACAGAACATAGAAGGCATTGACTACAATTCTATACATAAATACACCCATGAATTAATAAATTAATAAAGTGCAAATAACAGATGGAGGGATATTTTATTTCGGTAGTCACGTGAGTGACTACGTGAGTGACTACGTGAAGACCCCGCCAGCACGCATGCGCGACATATCGTCGTACGCATGCGGAAGCGACGGTCGGGAGGAGCGGGGCTCCTCCAGCGTAAGTTTAAATAGCTTACGCCAGGTAAGTCTCACCGGAGGAGTGAGTCGACGACATAGTACAGGATGGAATCGCGGAAATCTAAAAGAGCTGCGGCCAAAGCAGCTGCCAAGGAGAGCAGCCAGCAGCGAGCCGTCTCTCCAGAGCTACAGGTTCTACCTGCAGCTCCCGACTTCTCGCCCATAGGGGCCGTTGGGACGCCACGGTCAGGCGGTAGAGCCACCCGGAAGTCGGACGGGGCCGCCGACTCAGCGGAGTCCGGTCCCGAGGACACCCCGTTCGCAGATAGCGACGGAGGTCGTCTAACCCGCATGGAGCGGATGATGGAGCAATTGCTCCAACGTGACCTGCTAATGCAGGGGCAGAGTCACAGTGGGCCTCTTCGCAGGCCCACGGCAGGTTCCTACCGAGGACTGCCTAATGTCTCACCCTCCTTGCAGGGGAGCATTGAGGGTCAGAACTGGGCTGACCCAGAAGAAGGGGAGCTGGCTGAACAACCATCTGTGTCAGGGGTGTGTGAAGACTACATGGATATGGTAAGCAAACATGCAATGCCCAACCAGAAGGGCCTACCAATCCACCCAAAGCTGGCTGCCAGCATTAACTACATGGCAACTAACCAGCTGCAGGAACAGGCCATTAATGCAACTGCAGACAAATATATGGCACCTGAAAACTGCAACTCGCTAAATGTCCCTGCGGTAAACAACCCTATATGGGGGAACATGAGCCCCTCGAGCAGAGGGCAGGAGATAAAACTTCAAAGGATCCTGAAGCTCCTAACCGCCGGGATTACGGCAGTGGCCAGAACTGCAGTGGGTATTGAGATGCCGGAAGAACTGCAAGATGCCTTGGCTCTACTGTGCAATATCCAGTATGAGATCAATGATTTCAGAAAAAGCATCATAAAGCCGGCGCTTAACCCCAAGTTTGCGGGGTTGTGTAAGCCTGGGAAGACTCAGCCTCCAAGCCTGCTGTTCGGGGATGATCTCCCCAAGCAGGTTAAAGACCTTGATGAGGAGGCCAAGGCCTTAGGCCTGATCAAGGTTCCTGGCTACACCAAGCCTCACTACCCACAAAGACAGCACCCCTACACACCCACCGGACAGAGTTACCATAACAGGTCTGCCGGTGGTGAAAGCTCGAAGGCCGGCAATCCTGCACAGCGGTCTTTTTTAGGCCATGGCCCAGCCCGGCCTTCTTGGAAGATGCGCCACTCCTACAACACAACGAACCAACCAAGGAAACAAGGACAGAAACCACAACACCGGCAGTAACCATGGAGGTAAGTGGGTCTGGGGTCCCCAGAAACACATCTTGCCTAAATTCACTTTATGTAGGGGGCCGGTTGCACATGTTCTACGAGAATTGGTTCACTTTTACCTCTGATCCTTACATACTCAGGAGTATTCAGGGCTACAAAATTGAATTTATTCACGAACTCCCTACCCCGGTCCAGCATTCACCTAGCCGAAGATTCATCCTCTCTCAAAAAGAGAGGGCAGCAGGGCATGCTGAGCTTCACAGGTTAATAGGGAAAGGGGTAATTGAGAAAGCCATTAAAGAACCTCAGGAGTTCGTGTCTAATATATTCACCAAAAATAAAAAAGACGGCGGTTGCCGCATCATCATAGATTTGACCGAACTGAATACTTCTGTTCAGTATGTTCATTTCAAAATGGACACCTTCGACACTGCTATACAGTTAATAGCCGATGGGTACTACATGGCATGCATTGACCTCAAAGATGCATACTATTCAGTACCAATACACAAGGATCATAGGAAATACTTAAAATTTATCTGGATGGGACAATTATGGCAATACAAAGCCTTACCTAATGGGTTATCGTCAGCACCCAGATTGTTTACCAAGATATTAAAACCAGCTTTGGCCTACTTAAGGAAATGGAATCATACTGTTATGGCCTATCTTGATGACATCCTCATTGTGGGGGAAAATTTGGAAATGGCTACATTGGCAGTTACAGCCACGAAACATCTCTTTCAGAAGCTGGGTTTCATTATACATCCAGATAAATCAATATTAGAACCCTCTACCACCATGAAATACCTAGGGTTCATTATTGACTCAGTGCAAATGTCTATCACGTTGCCACCAAGCAAGGTGGAGGACTTGATAGAGGCTTGCAGGAGCCTCATTGGCATTAAGGACCCATCCATTCGGCAGGTGGCCAGGGTGATTGGGAAGATAGTGGCTGCATTTCCTGCAGCACAATTTGGGCCTTTACATTACCAAAACTTACAAAGAGCCAAAATTACAGCGCTCAAAAGTCATGCAGGCCATTTCGATAGGCCTAAGAAAATACTGGAAAAGGCGAAAGCCGAATTATATTGGTGGATGGGTAATGCCCAAAATTGTTCTAAACCGATCACTATCATCAATCCCTCGATCATTTTACAAACGGATGCCAGTGCCAAAGGGTGGGGAGCTACTAACACTACCTCTAGTTGTGGAGGTAGATGGAGTGCACCAGAGTTAACCCAATTCAAAAACTTGGGGATTAACTATTCAGAAATGCTGGCAGCATTTCACAGCCTTAAAGCATACTGCACAAATATGCACAAAGTTCATGTTAGAATACAAATTGACAACACCACGGTGGTGGCCTATATTAACCACATGGGCGGTATAAAGTCGATATCGCGTGATGAATTGGCTAACAATATCTGGCACTGGTGTCTGCAAAGGGAAATTTGGATTTCAGCCACTTACCTTCCAGGTAAGCTAAACACAGTGGCAGACACCAGGTCACGTAAATTTAACGACAACATAGAATGGATGTTGGATCGGAGTGTGTTTTCAGATATTGTAGAACGTTATGGGACACCAGATATCGACCTTTTCGCGTCTAGGTTAAATCACCAACTACCAACATATGTTGCTTGGGAGCCAGACCCGGGGGCAGTAGCGATGGATGCCTTCACGCTACATTGGGGGGGATTTGTTTTGCTATGCATTCCCCCCTTTCTGCCTCATCAGTCGGATCTTGCAGAAAATAAAACAAGATTCCGCATCGGGTATTTTGGTGGTGCCCGACTGGCCTACCCAACCATGGTTCCCTATGGTACAGAAGATGGCCACAGAACCTTGCATCCGGGTCAATAAAAGACCAAGTCTGCTCATTCACCCCGTAACAGGAGAACATCACCCATGTCATGACCGCATGGACCTGTTAATTTGCAGATTTTAAAACGGCCTCTTTGCGGATTCGGACTCACCAACAGGACCAAAGACACCATCACAGCAGCCTGCAGAGAGTCCACAAGGAAGCAGTACCTGACCTACATCAGGAAATGGGAAGGATTCTGCATCACAGCCAACACCACATATGAAACCGCCACCATAACGGAAGTGCTGGAATTCTTGGCTACCCTTCACTTTGATGAGGGATTGAGCTACAGTGCCATAAACAGTGCCAGGAGTGCCCTATCATCCTACTTGGGCCGGGGGAGTGACCAATTGGGAATTGGATCACATCCTTTAGTATCAAAACTTATGAGGGGAATATTCAATTCCAATCCCCCCAGGGCCAGATATAGCCATACTTGGGATATCAGCACAGTCTTGACTATGCTGCGAGGATGGACACCTAACTCGGGACTCACTCTGGCAAAACTCACTTACAAAATGGTAATGATCATGGCACTTATCACGGCACAACGGGTCCAGTCCCTGCACAAACTTAATCTGGATGCTATGACAATCACCAATGACAAAATCATTTTTTATGTGCAGGGACTGTTGAAACAAGATCGACCCGGAGTCATACTTTGGAATTTCTGGCTTATCCAGCAGATTCTCGTCTCTGTATCGTCACGTTAATTTCACGATACATCACAGTCACCAAAAATCTAAGGGGCACGGGGACAGCATTGCTCATTAGTCACAAGAAGCCCCATCATAAAGTCACGGTGGCAAACCATTTCTAGATGGTTAAGGGTGGTACTGGGATGCGGCGGGGGTGGACACTAACATATTCAAATCTCACTCCACCAGGGCGGCATCCACCTCGGCGGCTAGGAGGATGGAAAGTACCATTGGACCACATCCTGGCCACAGCAGGTTGGAGTAACGAAAAGACTTTTCACCGCTTTTACTATAAACCCGTGACCTCCCCTGACACTTATGCAGGGAGGATTTTGAGTGCTGTCAGATAGTTTACCCTTATGGGACACTATATTGTTTTGGTATGAATAAATAC
The DNA here is from genome assembly GCA_963514005.1 of Raja brachyura. The sequence goes on along the minus strand of CAUPSL010000657.1, from coordinate 6,130 downwards.
CTATTTTTGTTTTTTCAGCCAGTGTCTTGTCTGAATTACGTTCATCCTCTTATCCCAACTTTAGCGGCTGTGTGAGCATGGAGCTTCCAGGGCATGAAATCACAGAGCTTTGAAATCTTCACGTAGTCACTCACGTGACTACCGAAATAAAATAGTAAGATTAAACGAGAACTTACCAGTTTGAAGTTTGATCTTTATTTTATGAGGAGTTACGATGAGGGATTACGTGCCCTCCGCTCCCAACCCTCTATTATAAAGATCACCTGGTATGAAAGTTCTCTCTTATCTTACTATATTAGTCATTGTGACTGTCTGTGTTTTCACACCACTGCTTTGAAGAATGTCACGCATGCGTGGCTGGCGGGGTCTTCACGTAATCCCTCATCGTAACTCCTCATAAAATAAAGATCAAACTTCAAACTGGTAAGTTCTCGTTTAATCTTACTATTTTATTTTCGGTAGTCACGTGAGTGTCTACGTGAAGATTTCAAAGCTCTGTGATTGTCTCCGTGCCCCTTAGATTTTTGGTGACTGTGATGTATCGTGAAATTAACGTGACGATACAGAGGCGAGAATCTGCTGGATAAGCCAGAAATTCCAAAGTATGACCAGACACTCCGGGTCGATCTTGTTTCAACAGTCCCTGCACATAAAAAATGATTTTGTCATTGGTGATTGTCATAGCATCCAGATTAAGTTTGTGCAGGGACTGGACCGTGATAAGTGCCATGATCATTACCATTTTGTAAGTGAGTTTTGCCAGAGTGAGTCCCGAGTTAGGTGTCCATCCTCGCAGCATAGTCAAGACTGTGCTGATATCCCAAGTATGGCTATATCTGGCCCTGGGGGGATTGGAATTGAATATTCCCCTCATAAGTTTTGATACTAAAGGATGTGATCCAATTCTCAATTGGTCACTCCCCCGGCCCAAGTAGGATGATAGGGCACTCCTGGCACTGTTTATGGCACTGTAGCTCAATCCCTCATCAAAGTGAAGGGTAGCCAAGAATTCCAGCACTTCCGTTATGGTGGCGGTTTCATATGTGGTGTTGGCTGTGATGCAGAATCCTTCCCATTTCCTGATGTAGGTCAGGTACTGCTTCCTTGTGGACTCTCTGCAAGCTGCTGTGATGGTGTCTTTGGTCCTGTTGGTGAGTCCGAATCCGCAAAGAGGCTGTTTTAAAATCTGCAAATTAACAGGTCCATGCGGTCATGACATGGGTGATGTTCTCCTGTTACGGGGTGAATGAGCAGACTTGGTCTTTTATTGACCCGGATGCAAGGTTCTGTGGCCATCTTCTGTACCATAGGGAACCATGGTTGGGTAGGCCAGTCGGGCACCACCAAAATCCCCGATGCGGAATCTTGTTTTATTTTCTGCAAGACCCGACTGATGAGGCAGAAAGGGGGGAATGCATAGCAAAACAAATCCCCCCAATGTAGCGTGAAGGCATCCATCGCTACTGCCCCCGGGTCTGGCTCCCAAGCAACATATGTTGGTAGTTGGTGATTTAACCTAGACGCGAAAAGGTCGATATCTGGTGTCCCATAACGTTCTACAATATCTGAAAACACATTCCGATCCAACATCCATTCTATGTTGTCGTTGAATTTGCGTGACCTGGTGTCTGCCACTGTGTTTAGCTTACCTGGAAGGTAAGTGGCTGAAATCCAAATTTCCCTTTGCAGACACCAGTGCCAGATATTGTTAGCCAATTCATCACACGATATCGACTTTATACCGCCCATGTGGTTAATATAGGCCACCACCGTGGTGTTGTCAATTTGTATTCTAACATGAACTTTGTGCATATTTGTGCAGTATGCTTTAAGGCCGTGAAATGCTGCCAGCATTTCCGAATAGTTAATCCCCAAGTTTTTGAATTGGGTTAACTCTGGTGCACTCCATCTACCTCCACAACTAGAGGTAGTGTTAGTAGCTCCCCACCCTTTGGCACTGGCATCCGTTTGTAAAATGATCGAGGGATTGATGATAGTGATCGGTTTAGAACAATTTTGGGCATTACCCATCCACCAATATAATTCGGCTTTCGCCTTTTCCAGTATTTTCATAGGCCTATCGAAATGGCCTGCATGACTTTTGAGCGCTGTAATTTTGGCTCTTTGTAAGTTTTGGTAATGTAAGGGCCCATATTGTGCTGCAGGAAATGCAGCTACTATCTTCCCAATCACCCTGGCCACCTGCCGAATGGATGGGTCCTTAATGCCAATGAGGCTCCTGCAAGCCTCTATCAAGTCCTCCACCTTGCTTGGTGGCAACGTGATAGACATTTGCACTGAGTCAATAATGAACCCTAGGTATTTCATGGTGGTAGAGGGTTCTAATATTGATTTATCTGGATGTATAATGAAACCCAGCTTCTGAAAGAGATGTTTCGTGGCTGTAACTGCCAATGTAGCCATTTCCAAATTTTCCCCCACAATGAGGATGTCATCAAGATAGGCCATAACAGTATGATTCTGTTTCCTTAAGTAGGCCAAAGCTGGTTTTAATATCTTGGTAAACAATCTGGGTGCTGATGATAACCCATTAGGTAAGGCTTTGTATTGCCATAATTGTCCCATCCAGATAAATTTTAAGTATTTCCTATGATCCTTGTGTATTGGTACTGAATAGTATGCATCTTTGAGGTCAATGCATGCCATGTAGTACCCATCGGCTATTAACTGTATAGCAGTGTCGAAGGTGTCCATTTTGAAATGAACATACTGAACAGAAGTATTCAGTTCGGTCAAATCTATGATAATGCGGCAACCGCCGTCTTTTTTATTTTTGGTGAATATATTAGACACAAACTCCTGAGGTTCTTTAATGGCTTTCTCAACTACCCCTTTTCCTATTAACCTGTGAAGCTCAGCATGCCCTGCTACCCTCTCTTTTTGAGAGAGGATGAATTTTCGGCTAGGTGAATGCTGGACCGGGGTAGGGAGTTCGTGAATAAATTCAATTTTGTAGCCCTGAATACTCCTGAGTATGTAAGGATCAGAGGTAAAAGTGAACCAATTCTCGTAGAACATGTGCAACCGGCCCCCTACATAAAGTGAATTTAGGCAAGATGTGTTTCTGGGGAACCCAGACCCACCTACCTCCATGGTTACTGCCGGTGTTGTGGTTTCTGTCCTTGTTTCCTTGGTTGGTTCGTTGTGTTGTAGGAGTGGCGCATCTTCCAAGAAGGCCGGGCTGGGCCATGGCCTAAAAAAGACCGCTGTGCAGGATTGCCGGCCTTCGAGCTTTCACCACCGGCAGACCTGTTATGGTAACTCTGTCCGGTGGGTGTGTAGGGGTGCTGTCTTTGTGGGTAGTGAGGCTTGGTGTAGCCAGGAACCTTGATCAGGCCTAAGGCCTTGGCCTCCTCATCAAGGTCTTTAACCTGCTTGGGGAGATCATCCCCGAACAGCAGGCTTGGAGGCTGAGTCTTCCCAGGCTTACACAACCCCGCAAACTTGGGGTTAAGCACCGGCTTTATGATGCTTTTTCTGAAATTATTGATCTCATACTGGGTATTGCACAGTAGAGCCAAGGCATCTTGCAGTTCTTCCGGCATCTCAATACCCACTGCAGTTCTGGCCACTGCCGTAATCCCGGCGGTTAGGAGCTTCAGGATCCTTTGAAGTTTTATCTCCTGCCCTCTGCTCGAGGGGCTCATGTTCCCCCATATAGGGTTGTTTACCGCAGGGACATTTAGCGAGTTGCAGTTTTCAGGTGCCATATATTTGTCTGCAGTTGCATTAATGGCCTGTTCCTGCAGCTGGTTAGTTGCCATGTAGTTAATGCTGGCAGCCAGCTTTGGGTGGATTGGTAGGCCCTTCTGGTTGGGCATTGCATGTTTGCTTACCATATCCATGTAGTCTTCACACACCCCTGACACAGATGGTTGTTCAGCCAGCTCCCCTTCTTCTGGGTCAGCCCAGTTCTGACCCTCAATGCTCCCCTGCAAGGAGGGTGAGACATTAGGCAGTCCTCGGTAGGAACCTGCCGTGGGCCTGTTAAGAGGCCCACTGTGACTCTGCCCCTGCATTAGCTGGTCACGTTGGAGCAATTGCTCCATCATCTGCTCCATGCGGGTTAGACGACCTCCGTCGCTATCTGCGAACGGGGTGTCTTCGGGACCGGACTCCGCTGAGTCGGCGGCCCCGTCCGACTTCCGGGTGGCTCTACCGCCCGACCGTGGCGTCCCAACGGCCCCTATGGGCGAGAAGTCGGGAGCTGCAGGTAGAACCTGTAGCTCTGGAGAGACGGCTCGCTGCTGGCTGCTCTCCTTGGCAGCTGCTTTGGCCGTAGCTCTTTTAGATTTCCGCGATTCCATCCTGTACTATGTCGTCGACTCACTCCTCCGGTGAGACTTACCTGGCGTAAGCTATTTAAACTTACGCTGGAGGAGCCCCGCTCCTCCCGACCGTCGCTTCCGCATGCGTACGACGATATGTCGCGCATGCGTGCTGGCGGGGTCTTCACGTAGTCACTCACGTGACTACCGAAATAAAATAGCCTGATGGCTGTGGGGAAGTAGCTATTCCTGAACCGGGTTGTTGCAGTCTTCAGGCTCCTGTACCTTCTACCTGAAGGTAGCGGGGAGATGAGTGTGTGGCCAGGGTGGTGTGGGTCCTTGATGATGCTGCCAGCCTTTTTGAGGCAGCGACTGCGATAAATCCCCTCGATGGAAGGAAGGTCAGAGCCGATGATGGACTGGGCAGTGTTGACTACTTTTTGTAGTCTTTTCCTCTCCAGGGCGCTCAAGTTGCCGAACCAAGCCACGATGCAACCGGTCAGCAAGCTCTCTACTGTGCACCTGTAGAAGTTAGAGAGAGTCCTCCTTGACAGACCAATTAAGGAATTGTATATGAATCTATGATCCCCTCTAATCCTTTCTAAATTCCAGTGAATATAAGTCCAGTCGATCAATTATTTCATCATATGACAGTCCTGCCATCCCGAGAATTAAGCTGGTGAACCTACGCTGCACTCCCACTATAGCAAGAATGTCCTTACTCAAATTAGGGAGACCAAAACTGCACACAATACACCAGGTGTGGTCTCACCAGTGCCCTGTACAACTGCAGTTGGATCTCCTTGCTCCGATACAGAAATCCTCTTATGAAGGCCAACATGCCATTAGCTTTCTTCACTGCCTGCTGTATCTGACTTTTGTTCTTACCAACAAAGTGGATAACCTCACCCTTATCCACATTATACTGAATCTGCCATGCATCTGCCCACTCACCCAACCTACCCAAGTCAACCTGGAGCCTCATGGCATCCTCCTCATAGCACACACTGCCACCCAGCTTTGATATACAGCGGGTCGTATACAAACGGAGATGTTACATTTAATTCCTTTGTCTACATTGTTAATATAATTAACAATTGTTAATTGTTCAGTACAGGAGTAAAGAGGTTCTTCTGCAGTTGTATAGGGCTCTGGTGAGACCACATCTGGAGTATTGTGCACAGTTTTGGGCTCCTAATTTGAGGAAGGACATCCTTGTGTTCGAGGCAGTGCAGCGTAGGTTCACGAGATTGATCCCTGGGATGGCGGGACTGTCATATGAGAAAAGATTGAAAAGACTAGGCTTGTATTCACTGGAGTTTAGAAAGATGAGGGATTATCTTATAGAAACATATAAAATTATAAAAGGACTGGACAAGCTAGATGCAGGAAAAATGTTCCCAATGTTGGGTGAGTCCAGAACCATGGGCCACACAGTCTTAGAATAAAGGGGAGGTCATTTAAGACTGAGGTTTTCACCCAGAGAGTTGTGAATTTGTGGAATTCCCTGCCACGGAGGGCAGTGGAGGCCAAGTCACTGGGTGGATTTAAGAGAGAGTTAGATAGAGCTCTAGGGGCTGGTGGAGTCAAGGGATATGGGGAGAAGGCAGGCACGGGTTATTGATAGGGGACGATCAGCGATGATCACAGTGAATGGCGGTGCTGGCTCGAAGGGCCAAATGGCCTCTTCCTGCACCTATTTTCTATGTTTCTCTGTTAGTAATATCTATTGTCAATAACTGGGGTCCCAGCACTGAGCCTTGCGGTACTTCGCTAGTCACTGCCTGCCATAGGAAATGTACCCAATGTCCTGTGCCCACACAGATCTGGCACCAGATAGG